>CAUZXS010005730.1:0-35000 GCA_963585895.1 Sepioteuthis lessoniana | reverse complement strand
GCCTGGAGAACTTGGGAGTTGGCGGACGGGTAGAGACTATCCAAATGACAGCATTGCTGAGAACAGTCAGAATCCTGAGACGAGTCCATGAGACTTGAGGAGACTTGCTGTCACTCAAACTCCAGTGAAAAACTATCAGCTAACACTGATGTGAAAAACTCTAAAGGAGTTGTTAATAATAATAATAATAATAATAATAATAATAATAATAATAATAATAATAATAATAATAATAATAATAGAAGAAGAAATTCATACGATAAAAACTTAAAGAATTATTCTTAATATTATAGACACAATCTGACCAGAATTCTATGTGTTCACTTTGCGATTATATTCTTGGGAAATTTCTCTCTTTTCCATCTAGATATCAGGCTGAGTATTGTAGACTTGGTAAGATGACAGATCTAGGAGAAGGGCAACAAAGAATTCAAACAATTTGTCAACCAGTCATGGGTCAGAGCCCCATGTGTCTTTTTGGTCTTGAGAAAAGTTTATTCTGCAGTGGAATGAGAAAAGAATAATGGATTGGTATATATATATATATATTTGTGTGTGTATGTGTGTGTATCCATGTGTATATATATATATATATATATATATATATATATATATATATATATATATATATATATATATTCAAAAGTTGTTTTTTTTAGATTATTAACAGACTTGATTCAAACAAACCTATTGTAGTTTTCAATCAGGACAATACAAAATCTCGATGTAATTCATATGGGTTGCTTTTTCTGATAATATTAAAAGTGTTCATTGAGACACTCCAATGAATTATACATACCTCTGCATATCTGCACACGCACTAAATTCATATATACATTTGCTATTGATATCAATTAGATATACAGTCTTATTTTTAAGTATCCCGACTAATGTAACTGTCGGTTACTGGAATTGTATTTACAAGAAGAAAAAAACTATTTCAGTGTATTCTTTGGCATTTTCTACAGCTGAATTGAAAAATATATTCTATTATAATTCAAAAAGATTCTTCGAAATATCTAAAAAATGTTCTTTTTTTATTTATGTTTGTTTACAAAAATATTGGATGAATTTTTTTCTTTTCGTCTTATAACATAAATTCAGTATTTTAAAGTTTTTTTTTTACAAAACTCTGGGAATATCTACTCGTTTAGCAGTGGACTTATTGATGCATGCTTGTATTAAACACACACACACACACACATGTTTATATGTGTATATAAATGAGTGTGTGTGTGTGTGTGTGTGTGTGTGTGTGGAGAAAATGGTTGGAAGTGAAAAAGAAATGTCAAAATTTCAAAACAAACAGTGATACATCCATATCAATGAAGAATAAACTTAAAATAATTTTTGAAACTAGTTAGTTTTAACATACCACTTTTATATTAAGTATATATATATATATATATATATATATATATATATATATATATATATATATATATATATATATTAGTATATTCCAATATATATAGCTGTGTGAGTGTGTGTGTGTGTGTGTGTGAGAGAGAAAGAGAGAGAGCGACAGAGAGAGAGAGAGAGAGAGAATATCTTGTTGAGAGTACTGAGGGCTATGCGAATAAGGATTACGCGAAACATATTTCAATCCACAATTTCACATGGCAAAGGAATTCTAGAACAAAACGCTCACAGATGCACAAGATACAGACTACTAGAGTTCATTCATAAACATATATCATACAATGAATTTATTAACTGAAAACAGTTGATATACCTGTTCTTTTATCTTATTGATAAATTACAAAAGCCAGCATAGACTTCACAGCTTTGCAAAATATACAAAAACACTTGCAATTTGGATTTGAGAGAAGCACAAAAACAACATATTTGTTACCTGGACAGATTCTTCGAATCAATATTATTATTTACAGTAATTAACTTGATATTTATAAAAATTTGATAAACAAAATCTCTAGTTAATCTTATTAATATCACCCTGTTTTTGCATCATCTTTGGAATAAGGCAATATATTCTCAACATTAGGATATAGACAACAATATATAAGATTTTAAAACTTTTTTGTTTATTAAGTATTGATAAGAATGCAACTAGGTCTTTCCTGCAAAGTTTTATTTTTTTATGTTTTAAAACTGTTCGATAGAGTATTAATTTAAATTAGAGAAGTTGTAATTGTATTTGGTTTCGTGCTGCTATAAATTTAGACACTATTGAAAAATCTCGACTTGAAAATATTGTGGAACATGAAGGTAATTATTTTAGGTGTGCTTGGAATAGTTCCAAATAAACTTGCAAGAAGATAAGAAAAATTAGAAGTATGATGAAGAATTGAAATCATCGAGACGAAAGCATTCCTAAACTCAACAAGGGTGTTGAAGGAGACTTGTTGTCACTCGGCCTCTATTGAAAGCAACCATTTACTGGTGGTATGGAAACTTTAAAAATAACTAAATACAACCGAATATTTTATAAGGATAATATGCCTCAAATAAACATACTGTAAACGGACAAAGTTATACAAATATCTTTATCGTTAATGATACTACTACTACTACTACTACTACTACTACTACTACTACTACTACTAATAATAATAATAATAATAATAATAGTAATAATAATAATGATAAATGAATGTAGCAAACTGGCAGAAAAGGAGTACAACACTAGACATGACAGAGTAGCAAAGGTATCAAGATAAAATATAGGATATAAACGTTCTTGGAAAAATAAGCTTAAACTTAAACATTATAAAACTGTTTAAATTTAAATATACTACCGTTTTTAAAGTATTTTATAAGCAATACCGTGTTTCAATTATTTAAAAAACAAAAACTGTTAAAAAAAACATTTTAGTTTATTTCATGCAGATGTTTAAAAGTAGAATATAAATTTTCGATTTGTTGTTTTATAATATACAGCTGAGTAAATTCACGACAGTAAAATAAATAAAGAAACAAAGAAAAAAGTAATACATCTACTGGTAGAACCAATGTGATTGACTATAAATTATTAAAAGCGAAACATAACTGTAAGGGTTTACTTTCTCGAAATATATGTTACCAAAAACTTATGAACTGTTCTTGGACCCGGAAAAAGTTGTCATGCTAGTAAAATCCATGATAACTTCATCAGTAGCAATTATGAAGAAAATGAATTTAGATATTACATAAAGATGTTGATAAAAGAACTTCTTCAGCCTCTCCTTCAAATATGAATGAATAAATAAATAAATAAATAATTGAATAAATAAATAAATAAATAAATAAATAAATGTTCTTTGTACAAAGTGATTGTTATATGCAGCTGCATGTTTTCCCTTTTTTTTCCTTATAAATAAACAATTCAGAGATAAAAAAAAAAAAAAAAAAGCGAAAACAGACAGTTGGGTTCCTTGGCCTTAAAACATGTTAACTGCTTTACTGCTGGCTTGGATCGAAATGTTTTTTCTTCTTGTTCATCTCGTGGTGAGCAAGACATCAATTATTTAAACATATCTCCTCCTTCTCAGCCCTTTCAAATCAAAGTTAACTCGTAATATTGATAACAAGCCAAGCAGTACAGAAGTTAAGTAAAGAAAGAACTTATACCTGAGTGACCCACGCGTTGAGCACGTGGTATCTAATCGTGGTAAATTCACAAGTAGGCAAAGGTGGGGTTAAAAATGGAGAATGACAAAGTAGAAAAATACATGTAAGTATTTTGGTTTGATAAGTATGGGAGGAAAGGACTGTCTTCCTTGAAAATCAGCATAGGAATTTTGGCTTTTATCTGTGATTGAACTTATACAACAAACACCACAACAACCTAGAAAACAACATGACAGATGAAGAGATAAAGGCATATATGAGATAGATAGATAGATCTATCTATCTATCTATCTATCTATCTATCTATCTATCTATCTATCTATCTCAGTCTCTTCATTATCTATCTATCTATCTATCTATCTATCTATCTATCTATCTATCTATCTATCTATCTCAGTCTCTTCATTATCTATCTATCTATCTATCTATCTCAGTCTCTTCACTATCTATCTATCTATCTATCTATCTCATTCGAGTCGTCCCTATACCTTTATTCATATCATCATTTCTATCTATCAGATAAAAGCATAGTCATCATATATATATATATATATATATATATATATATATAATCGAATTCCTGACCATAAATGTGAATCTTTTTACAACCGTGTAATCCCGTGATCAGTCCGTACAACATGCTTGTAAAATCTGTTTATCCAAATCGTCTCCCTACCTTCTATCCTTAGCTTTTGATAATCAGCATATTTATGGAATTACATCGAGAAGACTGACACACAAGGACATACACACTCGTTCACACAGCTTTCTAAGCCGATCATATTTAACACTTATTGAATCTAAGAAATCTAATAAAATATTCATTTCTCTTTGCCCTTTCTTACTTTGCCTTTCAAAGAAAAATGAATATTAATTATGCATTATTATATATTTTCCGTTACTTTTTACCTGTCGGGTCTGCGTTCACCTTGCATGTGTATGAAAATAAACATAATCTGTTCTTTGTACACACACACACTTACACACACACCATGTTTATTTGATGGTAGGCTTTTCATCTGGGGTCAATGGTTATTATCACGACAACGAGGACTGCACATATATTTACTGTTATCGTTAAATTAAGAAGTAAACGTTTCCCAAATGTTTTTTTTTTTATGAAAGGATTGAAGATATATAACATATATAATGATTCTATAGTGAGCCAGGTTGTCTTGTGGATTAAATTGTTAGTGTCTTGAGTTCGAAAAAGATATTTTACTAATGCATATATATTTTTGATAAGATTTTATATATAAGTTATGTACAATAAGATATAACAATGACTAATTATGACGAAGAACGATTATAATGATAGACTGATAGGTGATTGATTGAAGATTATTTCTTATCGTAACCTCAGCATACAAGTTTTGGTTTCTTTTAAGGCAAACTATAACAGCTTTACTTTCGCTTATCCGATTACCAGGATGACAATTCTTTGACTTTGGGATAATCATTAAGCAACACTTATAGATTGAGAACAAGAAAACGAAACCACTGAAACTGCAACACTTTGAAGAAAGAAGTCAATTTTAATCTGAATTCAGTATGTACATACTATCTGAGCCCTAATGACGAATTATTTGAAATCTGTGTGCTTATTGATTAGGATATCTTAACATTTACTCTAGCGCCCTCCCCTACACCTTGGTGTAGTAGCTATCGAAAAGGGAGCCTTCGGGTCACCCTCGACTATGGTCGCTAACTTACTTACCTACATACATCCTGCATGTTTAATCTTAAATTGATTTATACATTTATTTAGGGTATATGATTTTATTTACTGACACTATATATATATATATATGTAAGTATGTATGTATTTATTTATGTACGTATATATATATTTATTCATTTAATTGAAAACCATCCAAACTATATTTGTCTTGTCACCACACACACACACATATATATGTATATATATATATATATATATGTGTGTGTGTGTGTGTGTGTGTGTGTGTGTGTAGTGACAAATATAGTTTTGATGGTTTTCAATTAGTTTCAGACTTAGGTTGTCGTTAAGACAGAGAGTTTTAAGGGAGAAAGGAGCCTTTTTTTTAAGAAAGTTTTTAAAAGTTTCTTTTTTAATCTAATGATATCTTTAAAAAGAACTTTCAAAAGGAGTTGATACACTATATGAAAAGTGATATAAAAGTCTGATCAGATATGCGACACCAACAGTACATAAGACACACACACACACACACACACACACACACACACACACACACACACACACACACACACATATATATATATATGTAATATGCATACACTTATATATAGATATACACAGGTGTAAGCATACATATGGATACATATATACATACATATATATATATATGTATATATATACATATATATGCCTACATATATGCAAAAATATGTACATATATATGCATACGTATAAACATACATATATATCAGTATCAATAGATAGTAAGATATCAGGCAAAGAATATAATAAAATAAGTAAATACAAAGACTCATAAATAGAAATTGAAAAAATGTGACACCTTAAAATTACCATTGTACTAGTAATGGTAGGAGCCGAGGGTAAGATTAAGAAAAGGACAAATAAATACATTACCAAGAAAACTGGCAGTTCGGACCAATATGAAAAACAAAAAATCCACTTTTCGAAACGATTCATCTTCTTATGAGAGTACTATCAATGTAAGTGAAAATGTCAACCCAGAAAAAACAGCAAAAAATATAGATACATAGAATAATTATAACCATTCCCTACCCTAAGTCTTGGGTAAAGACTCGGTGTAGGATAGTAAGAAACCAAAAATAAAACTTGAAAGGATTGAATAAATAAATAAATAAATAAATAATAATAATACACAAACTCCTATGGGACTTTGACATAGAAACGGATCACCTAATCTCGGCCAGATGACCAGACCTTATAGTAATCAACAAAAAAAGAAGAAAAAAGAGAACTTGCAAAATTGTCGACTTTGCTGTCTCGGCTGACCACAGAATAAAACTGAAAGAAAGTGAAAAGAAGGATAAGTACCTCGACCTTGCAAGGGAATTAAAAAAAAGTATGGAACATGAAGGTGACGATTTTACCAATCGTAATTGGTGCATTCGGTACAATAACTAAAGGACTATTAAAGGGACAGGAGGACTTTGAAGTTGGAAGATGAGTGGAGACCATCCAAGCTACAGCATTATTGAAGACGGCCAGAATACTGGGAAAGGTTTTGGAGACTTAAGGAGACTTGCTGTCACTCGAACTCCAGTGAAAGACCATCAGCTAACGCTGATGTGAAAAACTCTAATGAGTAAATAATACTAATAATAACAACAACAATAACAACAATAACACTTATAATAATAATAGTAGAGACTATTCATACCACAGTACTATTAAAATCAAAATACTTAAAAGAGTCTTGGAGACTTGATGCAACTTGCTGAGAAAAAACCCCAATCTGAGCTGACGTAGAAAACACGCAAGGAGTGAAATAAAAAAAGTTGCAAGCAACCTTTTTTGGAGAATATATAAAATGATATCAATACGAACAAGAAGCTGTCCAATAAATAAAGAATAAGATATTTGTGGATTTTAGCATCCGTGTCGACCACCCTAATTTCCTTAAATTTGGAAAGTAGGAACAACCAGATCGTAGATGTCACTGTGCCTGCAAACCATAGAGTCAAGACAGTAGAAGGGGATAACATGGAGAAAAACTGCTTGGGCGTTGCGCGGGAGTTGAGATAAGAGTGAAATATGAAGGTTAGCATCATAGTTGGCATGTTTGATCATATTTCAATCATGATGGGATGAATTAAAGATTCTAAGAAGAACTGAGGCTGTCTAGATCTTTACGGTGCTATAGCAGATAAAGATACCCCATGGCTTAATGGTTCAAGTGTTGGACTGAAGCCTCAAAATAAGCGAATTCAAACTCCATTCACGCTATTACGTTCACTTTTGGACAAATGCCTCGTGAGAAAGGCATGAACACCCTTATTCCACCAACTATAGGTTACATAATATCAGCAAAGTGGATATAACACTAAACCAACTGATGATCAGGCTCAAGTCCTTCTTCCTTGCCATTACTTCCAGGTCTACTCTGACAGCGTGTCGTAGTATCTGTTAGGATTCCATCTATGCGTTAAAATAGAACTGTTTAACCATTTGACTGTGTGTAAACAAATGACTGATATTAAATTTAATTGTTAGTGTTATATATCTATACTTGAAACAATTTAACTGTATGCAAACCAATGAGTAATGTTGAATAGAATTATTAGTTTTAAATACCGATACTTGTAACCACTAAATTGTGTGCAAATAAAACTATTTGTGTTAAATAGCAATACCTCGAACCATTTAACTATGTGCAAGCAAATGATTAATACTAAATAGAATCATTCGTTTTGGATAGAAATACTTGAAACCATTTAACTAAGCAAACAAATGATTAATATTGGATAGAATTATTAGTGTTAGATAGGAATACTTGAAACCATTTGACTGTGTGCAAACAAATGAGCTCTGGCTTGTTTAGAATAATACCTAAAAACTATTCATATACAAATCCTATATTTGATATATATAAGTGTTATATACCCTACCAATGAACATTAATGGGTATGTCCCATTCCTCATACTGTTATATACCCTACCTAAGAACATTAATGGTATGTTCCATTCTTCATAAAAACGTTTGACCCTATTGTGAAGGGAGTAATCTGCTGATTAAGAAGTACACCAATAGCAGTGGTTTACCTTTTTCACGCTGCTGGCGAGTATTGTATTTTGATAACGATATAAAGATTTCCATTTCATTTCCCACCTCTGTTTTGGTTATTTCTCATTCAGTAACCTTTTGTTAGGTTACAACAATAAGTATAAACAAGATTTGGCATTAAATAACTTACAAGGGTTTATATGCCATAAAACCTAACCAACGAACAAACCAACCTGTCACATTTTTACCAACGATCATCAATTGATATCAGATGGGAATATGAAAAGCTTAAATAATAATAATAATAATAATAATAATAAACAGAATTTTCAAAATTGTCGACTTTGCTGTCCCAGCTGACCACAGAATAAAATTGAAAGAATGTGAAAAGAAGGATAAGTACCGCGACCTTGCGATGGAATTGAAAAAAAAACTATGGAAAATGAAGGTGACAATTATACCAATTGTAATTGGTGCATTTGGGACAGTAACTAAAGGATTATTAAAAGGACTGGAGAACTTGGAAGTTGGAGGACGAGTGGAAAGCATCCAAATTACTGCATCATTGAGATCAGCCAGAATCCTGAGAAGAGTCCTAGAGATTTGAGGAGACTTGATGTCACTGAAACTCCAGTGAAAAATCATCAGCTAAAACTGATGAGAAAAACTCTAAAGGAGTAAATAATGACAATAATAATAAGATGGGAAATTTGCAAATACTATGGAATACGGAAATTTGAAAAATTAGATAAATATTAACAAGAACTAATAACGGATGCCAAAGAAGTTACTACACCATTTGTAAATTATTAGACCATTGTAAGTGGGTTCAATCCTCTCCGGGTGCCCATCCTTTCGGCCTCATGTCATAACTAAGTTAAGTTTAGTACATATTTTCTCTGAGACTTTGCTATCCAAACAGAAAAAATAAAGAGCAATTGACCAGATATAGGGATTAAGGATTATAAAAGAAAAAATGCCTTCTAATTGATACGTCTGTGTCAACAGATTTTGACATATTAGTCAAAGAATATAATAAAATAAGTAAATACAAAGATTTTGAAATTGAAAAAATGTAACACCTTAATACTATCATTGTGCCGGTAATAATGGAAGTCCAGGGTATGATTAAGAAAGGGACAAATAAACACATTAACAAGATATAAAATACAAAAATTCCACCTTTTGAAACTGCTTATATCTTTAGAGTGTTCGCCAATGGTCCGAGAAACCTGGGTCGCGTCATACCAAAGACTTTTAAATGGTACTTGATACCTCCTTGCTTAACACTTAGCAATATAAGGTACGTATCAAGGGTAAAGTGGAGCAATCCAGGGAAATGAGTAGCGCCCTATCCTAAATCTCGTTGTAGTAGCTATTGGAAAGGGAGCCTTTTGGTCGCCCTCGACAACGACGATATCTTTTGCCGAGTACTTTCAATGTGTCTGAAAAGTAACACCCGAATGTATGGATGGAAATATGGAATACGCATAATCGGTACCCTTTTCTCATCTTAGGTCTTGGGAAAAATCTGGTAAATAATTGTAAAAAACCGAAAAAACTTATTTCCGGGAGAACCGAAAGAGTGTTGCAAGAGAATAAGAGGCGCAGATGACCTACTATATATAGATAAGCACATCTTTTATAAAGCAAAAACAATGCGGAAAATGTAATCATAGTATGGATTGACTACATAAAAGTCTATGATATGGTCATGCAAACTTTGATACTAGAATGTTTAAAAATGCAAAAAAAGTATCCGATTGTCGAAAATTTCATTACGAAACCCACAAAAAAAAAAAAAAAATGGAAAGTGGAATTAACAACAGTATTAAAAATTTCGAAGAGATGCAAATCCAAACATCTTCCAAGGAGACTCAATCTCATCACTAGATAGCAATATTTTCTAGCAATGATACCACTCAATTACATACATAGAAAAGGCACCAAGGGCCACAAATTTACAAAATCACAAAAGATTAATCCCCTTATGTCCGTAGATGACCTCAAGCAATATACAAAAATGAAAAAGAACAAGGGTTGATACAAACAGTATGAATATTTCGCATTGATACAGGAATGGAATTTGACATTGAAAAATCTGACATGGAAATAATGAAAAGTAGGAGAAGAGAGACAATGGAAGGTATAGAACTGCTAAATGAGTAAAGCTTTTGAACGCTTGGAGAGAAGGAAAATTACAAGTACTTGGGAATATTGGAAGCGGACACCGCCAAACAAGCAGAAATGAAAGAAAAAAAATGACAAAATCTTACCTCAGACGAACGAGAAAACCTCCTCTGGATACTAAGCTCTGCACCAGAAATCTTATCAAAGGTTAAACACCTGGGTAATCCCTCTTGTCAGGAACTTAAGAACATTCTTAAAATGGAAAAATGGAAAAATGAACCAAAGGATAAGAAAACTGAAGACTAGGCACAAAGCATCACATCTGAGAGATGACAAAGACTGCATGTGTCAAGAAAGGAAAGAGGAAGATAACTCACCAGCGCAGAGGATTGCGTAGAGGCATGAATTAAGTGAGTCGGTGACTACATTCAAAAGCGCAAAGAAAGGCAAATTACAACAGCCAGTAATAACATTGACAACATAAGAACTGACAAAAAGACAAAACAAAAAAACATGGAAAGAGAAATGGGAAGAAAACAACTGTACGTATATTTCAAGTGACAAACTGGTGAGATTGCACACGAGATGACATGAACATGGCTACGAAATGGAAATCTTAAGAGAGAAACCTAATCTCTTCTAATAGCAGAAATTCCCCCTCAACAAAACAACAACAACGCCATAAGGACCAATTATATTAAAGCCAAAATTGATGATGTGCAACAGAATAGCAAGTGTAGATTATGTGGAGAAAGAGATGAAACAGTTAATCACAAGAGAAGCGAATACAGCAAACTGGCTCAAAAGGAGTTCAAGAAATCGTGCTTGAGGTTGAAATCAGACTGTTTTACCAAATGGTATATGCCCCAACCAGAACCCTTCCTAGAGAATAAGACGTGTAAAATTCTCTGGGATTTAAAAATGGAACACCTAATCCGGACCAGAAGACTAGACTTCGTGTTAATTTTAAAAAATAAAAATAAAAAATGGAGATTTTGCCGTCTTGTGGATTTTGCCGTCTCGGCGGACAACAAAAGATAAAAGAAATCGAAGAAATAGACAAATACTTGGACCTAGCTAGAGAACTGAAAAAAGTTGTGGAACATGAAAGTGAATGTAATACCAATTATTGTTGGTGTTTTATGAATGGATCCCTGAGGTCTTGGAGAAGGAATTGGAGTAAATGGAAATAAGTGGAAGAATCGAGAAGAGTCCAAGAGACCTGAGGAGACTTGTTGTCACTCAGATTCCAGTGAAAGACCACCAGCTATCACTGGTGAGAAAAACTACAACAACAACAACTAATAATAATAACAATGATGATGATGATGATGATGATAATAAACGCACAAGAACAGACTCAATTAGAAAATGCCTGACAAAAGCATCTAAATGACTGATATAATATAATAAAAACTAATCGATGGTTAAAAAGTGCTGGGTTGAAGGTGGAAACAGAGGGGTTAAATATAACAGCACGGTACCAGGTTTTATCGGGTAAACATAAGAAAAAAAGATCAAACCCAATATGCATGAACAAAAAACCGAATCAATTGACCACTTAGTGTCGGTTGCTCAATTCAAATACCAGTAGAATATAAAGAAAGCCATGATAAAATAGGATATTACATGAGAAAATACCAATTGAATATAAAGAAAGCTATGATAAAATTGGATATTACATGAGAAAATACCAATAGAATATAAAGAAAGCCATGATAAAATTGGATATTACATGAGAAAATACCAATAGAATATAAAGAAAGCCATGATAAAATAGGATATTACACTCATTGAAACTATAAAATACCGAAATCTAAAAAATGGTATAAACACCAACCAGAAAATATAACAGAAGCCAAAGAAATTACTTTTCTCTAGGACCTTGCTATCCAAACTTATAGAAAAATTAAGACCAATAGACCCGATATAGTAGATAAGGACAATAAAAGAAAAACATGTCTTTTAATTGATTTGTCAGTGGTAACAGGCAATAATATATCAATCAATAAGTATGATCTAGGAACGGACAGATAAACAGATAAATAAGTTAACTGGTAGTCCCAGCCTATACGAAATACAAAAAAAAAAAAAAAAAAAAAAAATTGCACTTTGCGGTACTGCTCATCTCCTTGTGAGAGTACTATCAATGTAAGTGGAAAACATCACCCAAAAGAGACAGCGAAATATAAATCCATAGACTATATACATAATCACAATCTTAACTTACGCTAGGTCTTGGGAAAAGATCAGGTGAACAGAAAGTAAAGTGGAAAATTAGATAATAATAATAATAATAATAATAATAATAATAATAATAATGAGGAAGGTGTTAGAGACTTGTCACCTGATGATCTTCTTTGATAACCGGTTGGAAAATTCAAATGTATGAAATAAAGAAATGAAATCAGTTTTGTTGTGATTTTGGAATATGTCACGTGAAAGAATGCCAAGTCAAAAATTATCAAAAAATATGAATTATACAAGAGAACATTATTATAGAAAAAATATTCAAGACAAAATGTTGGAAAGGGATACACTGTAAAAAAAGGTGGGGGTAAAAAAAGAAAAGAAACAAGGATTCTATAATATCAATTTGAGTAACATTCGTAAACCTTATCAAAAAACGAATGAAAATATCAATAAATCATTAATTTCATAAGAGGGATTAAATTCTGACTTAAGTGGAGTTAATAACTTTGTTGGCAAATGCGATAGTAAGGGATTATATGATTGGATTAGGATTTAATAACTGATTGTTATAGACAATCAATTGATAATCAAATGTAATTTTTCCCTTCAATTATTCAGCAACTGATTTCAAACATTTGTATGAATTATAATCACGTTTAAACAATTAGGAATAAATATTGGCACAACACCGAAATTATTATACAATTTTCTCTAAAAAAATTAAATCTTTCAGTTTTAAATCATCCCCCCTCTCTCTCCTTAACCCTCACACACATATATAAATATATACTGAGAGGGTACACCAATTATGCGTAGCATGATTTTCTTTTTCGCCGCAAATATTTTAAAAATAATCTATCTATCTATCTGTTTGATTTTGTATATTGTTTAATGTATATGATGATTATTGACAAAAAGATTATTTTTATTATTTTACCTCCCATATATATATATATATATATATATATATATATATATATATATATATATATGTGTGTGTGTGTGTGTGTGTGTGTGTGTGTGTGATTCAAATAACAAATCTTTTTAAAATAGCTTCACCGAAACGTTGTCTTCTCAAGACCAATTCTATGTGCTAATACATTATTTGAGCCTGATTTGGCAAAAGCTTATCATTCCACAATCAGTTAACTCCTTCAATAGCAGAGGAAAAAATCCGAAACAAAAAAACAAAAAAACAAAAAAAAACAAACACTTCTCCCCACAAAAAAGAAAAAAAAAAGAAAAAAAAACCGTACATATTGTCTATTGACCTGTTCAACTAGAAACACCGTCAACTCACAGCACATTAATCCCAAATGTAAATTGAAATTTACTATTGAATTATAAATGAAAATTTTGCAACGAATTCTTATAAGTATATTTACCTTATGTAGGTTAGTAATAGACGTGCTGGACTGCGATATCGTTGTAAGCCAGTTTGAACTCCAGTCTCACTATAATGTTCAATTTCGGACTTATGCCACTTGAGAAAGATATGAACCCCCGTATCCCCCAGCTATGGCTTAAATCATATCACTACTGTCCTTATATAAGGATAACTTTGGCATCAAATAACCCACGAAGGTT
Source organism: Sepioteuthis lessoniana (assembly GCA_963585895.1). Lineage (NCBI taxonomy): Eukaryota > Metazoa > Mollusca > Cephalopoda > Myopsida > Loliginidae > Sepioteuthis > Sepioteuthis lessoniana. The sequence continues at coordinate 20,799 of CAUZXS010005730.1, read as the reverse complement.
GATATACCATAAAACAAAAACCCCAAATAAACCAATATCCTTCTATCTAAATACGTGGAGTATGTTCTGTTGAGAGAGAGAGAGAGAGAGAGAGAGAGAGAGAGAGAGAGAGAGAGAGAGAGAGAGAGAGAGAGAGATTAACATGGGTAACATTCTGGTTACTTTTCTTATATATATATATATATATATATATATATATATATATATATATATATGATATAATAATACATAAATGTATACTAATTCTTATTTATATTTGATAGCATGGAAGCTTGTCTGCGACTACTGGTTTCATGCCGTCTTTATACGATAATCATCAGGCAGGTGATTGTCGTATAACGACAGCATGAAACCAGTGGTCGGAGATAAGCATACATGCTATTAAATATATATAAAAACTAATACATATTCATTTATTATATATATATATATATATATATATATATATATATATATATATATATATATAACAGATATTGACCACTCGCCGAATTATACTACATTTGGTCTGCCATGGACCCATCAAGTGAGAGAAGGACAACTGTACACTGTTGTAATATATATATATATATATATATATATATATATATATATATATATATATATATATATATATATGTTGTTCAGATATTCATCATACATATTCATTTAAATTTTGAATTTTAAAAATTCCTAAATTTAAAATTCAAATTTAAATGAAGATGTATGATAAATATCTGAACACGAGGAAGTGATACCTTGACGAAATTTTGCCGAGTCAGTGCCAATTTAAAAAAAAAGTGTGGTAAACCTAGTTTCGATACATTTTAAACAAAATGTTTCTGTCGAAACGCAGGATTGTAAGACTGTAAGACTTCTCAGATTGAAAACTCATCTGAAGGATAAGAATTGAGAACGTGGAGGACATTAGAATAATGATGACGGTGCAGCTTCACGTCAGATTAAAAGAGGAGTTTCCGAAATGTTTTGACCAATTTAAAAGTCTCTGAAATAAGTGTGAGGAATGCCAAAGGACTATTTTGTAGAAAATTGACGTTTCATTAACGATCCATTTCTGTCTTGGTGAATATAGTTTCAGTTTTGATACTTTATAACATACTTAGTCTTTTATGTTTATACCACCTAAATTTCATATAAATCCAAATTCTCAGCAGTTTATAAAGTCTTCTTTTTAAAAACTATGGTAATTTAGAGCAATAACAAATTCAACAATACCCCCCCTCTCTCTCTCTCTCTCTCTATCTATCTATCTGTCTATGTTTTTTTTAAATCTCTTTTTGAAAGTTTTGAAAAAGAAAACGTGATGCTGATTTTGGATATAACTCAGTTATTTTGGAATTTTTATATAACACACAATTCCTGGTGAAAGACTTAAGGCATTAAATATAAATTATTTGCAAAGATTTCACGATATTTAGTACATTAGTTTATATAAGTAAAGTTGGCGACCGAAGTCAAGGGCGACCAGAAGGCTCCCTTTTGAATACCTACTACACCGAGATGTAGGAGAGGGCGCTACTCCTTTCCCTGGATTGCTCCACTTTACCTTTGATACGTACCTTATATTGCTGAGTGTTAAGCAATGAGGTATCAAGTGCCATTTTTAAAGTCTTTTGTATGACACGACTTGGAATTGAACCCATGTCTCCCGGATCATTGGCGAAAACTCTACCCACTAGACCAATGAGATGGAAGTAAAAAATTGAAAAGAATCCGACAATGTAGAGAAAAATTGAAAAATAAGGTAAACCAAAATGAAGAATTCAATATGAAAGAAAGTCGACGTTCTGACGTTTCGGTTTCAATGAACCATCATCAGGACTTAGAAAAGATGTTATCAAGTGTCCTGATGAATGATTCATTAAAACTGAAACGTTTTAACGTCGACTCTCTTTCATATTAAATTCTTCACTTAGAATTACTTTGTTCTTCAATTTTTCTCCATATATATATATATATATATATATATATATATATAAGTTTGGTTTGATTTCTTTTTTATGGTATATCAACCTTCGTAATTTATCTAAATTCGAAGCCATTTGTGGAATAACAGCAGTGATACTATTCAACTCACACCTAGTGGTGGTGGTGGGGATAGATATAAGTTTTATCAACACACACACACACACACACACACACACACACACACACACACACACACACACACATATATATATATATATATATATATATATATATATGAATATACAATTGTGTAGTTAACCAATTGGCCTATGTTATAAATATTTAAGAGTGAATTAAAATTGTCGTCTAGGAAATATTGTAAAATGGATATTTTTGTATTACCATTCAGACTTATGGGTACAAATTAATTTTATCTTATCTTATTCGAAATAATTTTTCATAACATTTTCTAAAGATTTTTAAAATCTTAATCTTAATATTTTAAAGATAAAACCCAGCCTAGAAAATAAACAATATATTTTTTGTTAAGCATATTGTCTACTTTTTGTCAAATACGTTCTCAATTACATGATAGATAGATAGATAGCGACAGACTGACATTGATAGATAGATTGATAGATAGATAGATCTATGGTAAGTAAATTATCTATCTATCTATCTATCTATCTATCCTTGTCAACATGTTTTATTAAAGCTAACAGATAAACCAAGTACATTACAATTTTTAATAAACTTTCCATTTGTTTTAATAAATGATCAAACTTATGTAATAACTGTCGAAAGTTTACCTTGTTTGCATCTGCAGAAATTCTGACTGACACCAGTCCTTAACAAGAGAGAAATAAGGAAGTATTTAAGTCCAGTGTTGTGGGTCATAGCAGTTATTGATAAAAAAATTGATAAAACAACAACAAAAAAACAAACAAACAAACAAAAAACAACAAAAACAAAACAAAACAAAACAAAGAAAACAGAAACTGTATGATTTGTTAGGGGCGTCATTTCTGTTCTAATAGTTAATTTTTTTTTCTGAAATACTTACTGTTTTGTATTATATTTTATTTTTAAACAACAACTTGTATGAACATATTTTGATAGATAGATAGATAGATAGATAGATATTAAGAGGAAATTGTCTTCTTGTACAAATATTATAGTAGTATTAAATCCATACAAACAATGAACAATTCTGATCCCTTTAAACATAATCATTTAGTTTATTGGCATAATAATGATTGCGGCATCATATATCAGATTTCGACAAAACATTCGGTTGGATTTATGTTTAAAGTCAAATTATTAATCTTTTTTTTATTTTTTATTTTTTTATCAAGGCCTGCATTTCTAACACGCGTATTTAGCGTTTGATTTGTGGAGATATTTATATCACATCTTACCCCCAAATCAACTGGGCAATACAGATTTAAATGTCAGACAGTTTTATTTCAGATAATTCAGTGCAGCATAAAGTACAGTTTAGATGTCAAAAACAGTTCTATTTCGAGCAATTCAGTTCAGCACTAGTACGCAGTTCCAATGTCAAAACAGTTCTATTTTAAACAATTCAGTTTAGCATAAATACACAGTTTAAATGCAACAATCAGTATAGTGAAAGAAGCACGTAGTTCTATTTAACCCATAGATAGGACCCTTATCAGGTGCTACCACTCCGGGCCAAAGTGGACCTGGGAGCGATGGCAATGAAGGGGTACTCCGCATTCCCCAAAGCTCCAGCTCTGCTGGAATCTCACCATCAGATTGTTTAGTGTCATATCCAGGACACTCGTTCGGGGGCTCTTGCCCCTCTGCAGAGGTGCAGTCAGTGTATTCTACAGCCCCAGCCGACTGGGCAAAATGCTTTTTGGGGAAATGTTATATAATTGTGATATCTAAAATTGGTATGAGACGAGTCTAGAAATATGTAATCATTTGGCCCATCCTCAATAGCTCTCTTAACTCATTCAGAAAAGCTGTTAGTTCGATTTACGAGCCTTCTTCGAGGCAAAAGAAGGTACGAGTTTGAAGCTCACACTGAGAACTCTTTATTTTTGCCTCCGATTCGCGCTGTTCCTTGTAGATATAAGCGAGGTGCAGTATAATACTGTAACGATAAAAATATTATATAGAATTATTATCAACTACATACTCCTTACATATTAAATAATGTTAATTAGTTTGACTAGTTGTTCCTTTCATCCTATTTTTGTTGCAAAATTTGGATCGGTTTTATATTCTACGACCAGCATAGACTGGAAATAAAGAATTAGCTTTCGACGAAATTTCATCTTTTAGGCCTTATCTTTTGGGGTATGTTTTCCCGAAACAGCGCCCTATCAATTTAGACTACAAAAGCTAGTCTGCAGACTTCATATTTAATAATGTTCACTTATTCGGATTAAAATACGACGCTATATTGTTTGTTTACACTAGTAGTAGTAGTAGTAGTAGTCGGAGAAGACAACATTACAATGCTTAAAGAAATTTGGACAACTTTAGAATATTATTTAGAATTAAATGGTAAGTTATTTAAATAACGTTTAGTGTTAAATTAGTCCTTTGTACGTTTGACTGTAGTATTTCATGCATGAGAGAGAGGGAGAGAGGGAGAGAGAGAGAGAGAGAGAGAGAGAGAGAGAGAGAAAGAGAGAGAATGTTGGTGGGCTGGTCACTTCAACAGCTGTTCTTCGATGTTTATCTTCGGTACATATGATAGGTTTAGCTCCGCCTATCGTTTTTACAGCCGATTTCAAACCTAACTCCACCCACTAGTTGTTAACAGAGGCTGCTGTTATTCACTCAGCTAAATGTAAAAAAAGAGGGACAACTTGAAGAGTCCCAAGAAATTGACCAAAGAAAGAAATAATAAAAGAAATAAACAAAAAAATACTTATAGTACTCTTACGAAAAGACTCACCGCTTATAAAGGATCTATCTATCTATCTATGTAGTTCAGTCTATCTATCTATCTATGTTGTTCAGTCTATCTATCTATCTATCTATCTATCTATCTATCTATCTATCTATCTATGTTGTTCAGTCTATCTATCTATCTATGTAGTTCAGTCTATCTATCTATCTATCTATGTTGTTCAGTTTATCTATCTATCTATCTATGTTGTTCAGTTTATCTATCTATCTATCTATCTAAATGTGTATATTAAATGTATTTTCTTTGCGCCCTTTATTCATTTTTTTTTGTACTTAATACGTAAGTGCAGGAAACACACACACACACACACACACACACACACACACACACACACATAGATAGATAGATAGATAGATAAAAACGTTAGTGTGTTTGTCTTTCTGTTTGCGTGTGTGTCGATGGATATTGTTTAACTAAATAACGAATATGATGTTTATAAAGATTGTGTTTCCCTAAACTTTTAAGAGAGGAACTGTAAGTAAAATCAACATAAAATATTTTTGGCTTTCGTCTATACTCGATAGAACACTAGCTCTTATCACCAGAAGCCAATAGACAGTTACCTCAAGTAAATACATTTTCATTCTCTCTCTCTCTCTCTCTCACTCTCTCTCTCTCTCTCTCTCTCTCTTTCCATACACACGCACATACACACACACATAAATATATATACTTGCTGTACCCGTGAAAATCCCACGGAATACATTAATAATTATAACACATAAAAAATACAAAATGAAAATAGACAAATAAGCTTTTATTGAAAAACTTGAAATTCAATTTTGTGAATTATATTTCTCACTTATGTCGATAAATGTATTTATGTTATTTCGATAACTTTTTCGGCGGGTCGTTTGATTAAAAATAAGGCTGTCGTTGCCAGCATCCAAGATTGATAGCATTACTGAAAATAATTATAAAAGCTATCTACAAAATAAGAAAAAAAGAAAAGAAAAAAGCACACAAGTTATAAAACAAATAAGAAAGAAAATGAAAAATAAAACATTTATTCTAAGTCATATTTAGGATTGGATTATAATTCTGACGATGGGTCCGTACTGTTGAAGTTTAGCATGTGAACTCTTTTGACACCAAGAAGTATTTGAAACGTTGGGGAGAGGCAGGTATCTCCGCCTCCACAGGTGTCTTGAATATTTTAGCGCAAAATAATTAGGAACGTCTAATTTGATCAGAGAGCAAATAAAATTGGTATCTGCGGGTGAAGAAATCTTAATTAATCTAAGAAAAAGTAAGAATAAAGAAATAAAAGAAAGAAAATCAGATTAATTATTTTAAAAAGCCTAGGATGGGCCACTCTGCGCCCAAAAGCACAAACCAAATTTTTGATAATTAACATGAAAGATTGATAACTAACATGAAAGATAATCTCTGTTGAAAAGATGGTTGGGTTTATGGCATATCAAACTTTGTTGGTTATTTAACGCCAAATCCAATTTTACGCAAAAAACAATTCAGTTTAGCTGCGTACACTGTTTAATTGTCAAAAACATTTCTATTTCAAGCTATTCGATTTAGTCTAACAGTTCTAATCCAAACAAATCAGTTCAGCATAAGTATGCAGTTTTAATGTCAAAACAGTTCTATTTCAAGCAGTTCAGTTTAGCATAAGTACACAGTTTAATTGACAAAAATATTTCTATTTCAGGCTATTCAGTTTAGTCAAACAGTTCTATTTCAAGTAATTCAGTTTAGAATAAGAATGAATTTTAGTTCTATTTGACTCATAGATAGGACCCCATCAGGTGCTACCATTTCGGGCCAGAGTGGACCTGGGAGCAATGGCAATGAAAGGGTACTCCGCATTCCTCAAAGTACCTGCATTACTGGAACCTCACCATCAGATTGTTTAGTGTCATATCCAGGACACTCGTTTGGGTGGGTGGGTAGGTTGTTACCCCTCTGCAGATGTGCAGTCGGTGTATTCTACAGCCCCAGCCAACTGGGCAACTGTTGAAAAGAGTCTTCAGACGTGAGAAGTTCAAACCCTCTTGGAGGCGTTTCACTTTGCACCAATGCCCCTGGAAAATGCATAAATCCTTTTGCTCTCATCCACCAGCTATAGGAAAATAACATGACAGGCTAGGTTCTATTGTTCTGATTAAGAAACCAGTCTAGGAGAAAGAAAACTCTAAATTTAAACCAGCTTTACTCCGCTTAGAAATTGACCTTGTGCCTCATCTTGTATATGGCAGTTGGGTAGAGTATATAAATACTTGAGAAGATGAAAGAATTAAAAAAAAATTCTTAATCATCTTTATTCAAACGGGTATTAATGAAAGATTAATACTAAACACACAATATTTAATGAGGTGAACATTTTTAACTTATATATTTGAATTTGGTGTGTGTGGGGGGTACTCTCAGTTAACTTTTTTTCAAGTGCTGTTTCAAAATGTCAATTAAATACGCTTTCCAATTAATATATATATATATATATATATATATATATATATATATATACCGGGAAATTCTTCCAAAACACTTGTAGTATCAATTTCTGTTTAACAAAATGTACTTTAGGATATTTCATTTATTTATTTACTTATTTTATTTCGTGCAACCCAGGTACTTCTGCTAGTTCTTATATATTTATTTTTCCCGCTGTAAAATATAAATGAATAATACTAGATTCTAAAAGGAGCCGAAGATCAGCGCGCCCGGGGTTCTAGGAACCCTAGGGTCGGAGTTTTGTACCGATAATTACGATATTGTATCGTTTGTGAGAAGTTATTTAAATAATAATGTGGCAAATGTGATATTCAAATTAAAGTAACCACATCTGATGCTGTCAAAAAAGAAAAAAAAATCCCTTACAGAACAGTCAAGTTACCTTTTGAGCCGAGTCTCTAATTAAATCAGTGACAAGTCAGTGGATGTCATAAACATCCGGAACAAAAGTTGTTTAAACTCTACGTTTCGATACAGCATTTATGAGCTGCAAAGCTGAGAGCAGTTGTAAATCAGCTCAACAAGAGGTTCCAGATCAAATTACAGACATCTGACTGTGAATTTTATTTATTCAATGAATACAAAAAAGTATCGTTAATATATCATGATATCTGTTTTTGAAAAGGTGAGATGCTGTATCCTGTTTGAAAACGAGAGTTTGATCATATAGATGATCGCATATTCAGTAATTGGTTTTTGAGGTAAAACTCATTGAATACGACATATAATCTTTCATGTATTTACAAAAACCTCCCGCCACGAGTAGGGTACGACACAAGGTTAATTTTTAAGGGGAGTACAACTGGTTTGAAATCAAAGTTTTCTTTCTCCTAGACTGGTTGCCATACCTAGGTTAAAGAGCCCAGTCTGCCCTACAATTTACCCATAATTGGGAGAGAGAATATTTGGGTTTATATTTTTTTCTGAGAGTATTAGCGCGAGATGAAACACAGTCTAGTCCAGGAATTGAACGTGGGTCACCAGTTCCATTTCTACGATGATGACTGTTTCTCCACGAGTATTAAAAACCTTGAAAGGCATTCGTAATTTTCCAAGAGGCTGTGATATTTTTCAAATGCTGCTGTTGATTAACTAAATTGATTTAGATATAAATCGAAACATTCTATTTTAAACTTTAGCGGCAAAAAACATAATATCAGCTTTATCTAGTGACAAGAAATATAACTACAGTATTATCCCTAAATAAGTACACTCCTACTTATTTCTTTTAAATAAAAAGTTAATTTTCTTCACAACCAAAGATTCCGATATTTTACCATTTGTAGTAGATCATTATACAATCAAATGGTTATTATTAGATATAATTTGTTACCAAACACTAGGTAATTGAAACTATGAAACCAAAAATAAATTTATTTTATGGAAAGAGGTGTAATTATTTTGGAACAGCTAAATATTCATATTTTCGGTTATCAGTAAAACTATTAGTACACTTGTTTTCATAGTAGTACATTTAGTACATTTGTTTTCATAGTAGTATATTTAGTACACTTGTTTGCTGACTTTATGTACTCCTATATTTATTTTTCTCCTTTATTACATTTAGAAAAAATGGCGGACAAGCATTTCTCAACAATACTGAGTTCCGGTTGAATTTCTCAACAACACTGAGTTCCGGTTGAATATGAATTAGTTGTGTTTTACGGCATATCAACCCTTGTAGGTTATTTAATCCCAAATCATGTATATTCATATATACAAAATATATATGATTTGTAAACGAATAGTTTGTTAGTAGTCAGTAGCATTATTTTTAAACGAGTCAGAGCTAATTTATTAGCGCACAGTTAAATGGTTTCAAATATTCCTATCTAACACTAATAATTCTATTCAACATAACTGTTTTTAGGTCTAGTAAATGATTAAACAGTTCTATTCGACCCATTGATAGGACCCTAACGGATACTACCTCTCTGCGTCAAAGTGGACCTGGGAGTAATGGCAATGAAGGGGTACTCTGCACTCCCTAAAGTTCCAGGACTGGAGCCTCGCCATCCGATGGTTTAATGTCATATCTAGGACAGTCATTGGTAGGGAAGTGTCTTACCCCTCTGCAGTCAGTGCATTCTTCAGCACCTTCCCCAGCCGACTGAGCTGGATTATCTTTATCTTAATAATGATGAATTCAAGAATCTGTTGTGTTTTTTGTAGTTAAATGGATATAACGTGTATATAAAGATATTCGACATATACTAATGAGAGAAATATCAGTACTTTACATTCAATGTTCTTCAATACGTTTACAAATTGGTTCTTCTTCTTCTTCTTCTTCTTCTTCTTATTATTATTATTATTATTTTTTTTTTTTTTTTTTTTTGAAAGCAGGTCGATTGGTTATTTCAAAGTGTTCGCCCACCACCGACCCGGGCTATGATATTAACTGCAACAGCATCCACTCAAGGATTGGTAAGTTATTCTATATATTTAGATTAGTGTGTGTGTGTGTGTGTGTGTGTGTGTGTGTGTGTGTGTGTGTGTGAGAGAGAGAGAGAGAGAATTTGTATATATATAACAGCTGTAAGAAAGAGTATTCATTTCAGGTGCTATTATTTTGTATGTCTCTACGTCCAATTATTTCAATTTTCAACCTAATACCAGAGTTTTATATCTGTACTCAATCCACTATTTCTGAATCAGAAACTTATTTGATAATATTAAGCGGGAAAGGACTGGGGAAAGAGAGAGACAGAGATGACGGAAACGAGAAACTTTAAGTGACATATTTACAGGCTGACCATTTCTATTGCTTTAAAAGCAGAAAAAATTACTAAAAGGAAAGAAAAACAAAGATTGATTCTCTTCTTTAATGCAAACGTTAATTTTTTCTTGACGCTATTAAATTTTCAGTTCTGTTTTTCACCAATAATGATGTTTGGTACACACATCGTTGTTTTATGATTGCGTCTAAAATAATAATGATTGCTCCTGATCTCTGTCATGTTTTGATCTTCTTAAAAATGTTGCTTCATTTATACAAAAAAAACAAAAAAAAAACATATCACAAATAATACCACGGTCTTAAGATGGCGGAGATTAAGGACATATGTAAAATTGTTCAAGTCGAGACAACTAAGCATATTGACGCTTATTTCGTGAGAACAGCATCGAAGGAATTCGAGTAAGCCGAAAACGTCGTAGGTCAACCCTCGCCTCTTTAGGTGCTTCCAGTGTTTGTTTTCTCGTGTGAGGACGCTTTTGCAGTCATGTCTATGGATAAATGTTTAAATGCAAGCAAATAGGTGTGAATATATATGCACTTGCGTCTCTATGAGTGTGTTTGTGTTCTGGTGTGGATCGGACGTCATATACCTCATGTTCGTGTGCGTCTTTGAATAAACGTTTCAGATTTAAAAAAAAAAGGCACGAATCTATGTCTACCTATATACGTATTAATTCTTGTTTAAAACTTGCATATGTACGAAGAGAGAAACTTTTAAGTGTTAGATTCCCTGGATGTAGGTGTGTTGCAGACAACAGCTAGAGAGAGAGGGGGGTGCTGATTTAAACGAGAGAAAGAGCAAGAAATGTAGGGATGAAAGGTTGCATTTGAGCTGATGAGGAACGTGTAAATAAAAAAGGAAAACAAAAAACAAGTAAAGATTATTTTTTGATTATTATGATACAGATAATGCACATTGATAAAATTATTCATGCTAGAAGTTCTCAAATATTAATCCTTCTAGAGTTAATGTTTGAATTTCAGAAGAGAAAGGACACTATACAGTGGCAATTTAAAACAATTGGAATTGGAATATAGATCTGTAGACTGTACATAATATTTGATACACCAGATTTGTGATCTATCTATCTATCTATCTATCTATCTATCTATCTGTGTGTTTGTGTGCGTGTATATGGCTTGTATAAAAGTGTAAGGAGTTAGAGAGTGGTCGTAATGTTGGTGGGTGGGAACCGACAGTCTAATGCCACTGGTGACAGTCTCCGTTCGTTAGAATGCTGAAAACGTCATCAAAAGAAACACCCTAATCTGTCTTTTTTTACACCAAAGTTCTCACCAAGGCCATAAGCAAAATCGTTACGTATGCCACAGTTGTTAACAGAAAAACAATTTGGGAGATTCGGTACATGTTAACAAAAAATTCGGGCTCTTCAGGGAAGGGTCCTGAAACTTCGACGATATCGTTTGCCTCTCTAAGATTCAAGAAATTGGTGTTCTAAGTTAAAGACGAAATTTCCATTATCATATTTTATGGTACGTATGGTATATCCCTAAAATCTTGGTCAACTTTACCTTAGCGGTAAAGTCCCCGTGGCATAGTAACTAACGTGTGGACTTTGACATTGTAGTAAGAGAGTTCGAACTCCAGTCGCACCGTTCACTTTCAGACTAATACTTTCTGGAGAGGTATGACCCCCCCATCTGCTAAAGCTTAAATAGCACAACTGTTGTTCTTCAACAGGAATGGATTTCACATTAAATAACCCATAAAGGTTGGTATGCCATTAAACGAAGAAGAAGAAGAAGAAGAAGAAGAAGAAGAAGAAGAAGAAGAAGAAGAAGAAGAAGAAGAAGAAGAAGAAGATACTTTTTTAGCAAAATAAATACTTATTGACGCCATTCAACTATGTCGGATTTTTGAAAAGGGTGAGGCATTATTTTATCTCAATGTCTCTAGTTTTGAGAAGAGTCATTCAAAAGATTGTCCGGACTATCGAAGTTATTGTTTATGTTATTTTTGCTGTAGCTACAAGGTTTCTGGATATAAGGAATGAAGAGAGCGAGATGTGCTTACAACAAATGCAATGTTCGGAAGGACTTCACTTGTCCGGACAACTCGTGTAATGATTTCACCTTTTTCAAAGAGGATATAGTGTTAGTTGAGAGCATGTTAGAATAACTACAGATTATATATATATATATATATATATATATATATATATATATATATATATATATATATAGAGAGAGAGAGAGAGAGAGAGAGAGAGAGAGAGAGAGGGGGGAGAAAGATAGATAGATAGATATGATGAAGTGTGCGAGCTTTTCTGCTTGCTTATTCGTTTGTAAATCCAGTTAGCATCAAAGCATATTTTCTGACCGCTCTTTCTTGGATTAAATTGTCAGTCTCTGGCTCGTCCACTTATATCAAAGTGTAATATCCCGGAAGTGAATATATTAAAAAACATTAATTAAGAAAAAGGAAATGATCATTTGTTTTTATTCGTCTTTTGTATTTTTGCATTTATTTTTCAAGGGTTCAATTTTATATTTTTCTGAATAAATTTTTATGCCCCCCCACATATCTACCTATATATATATATATATATATATATATATATATATATATATATATATGACTGAATCGATGCACAACTTATTTCAATATTAAATGCCTCCGGAAAGTCGGTATTAATAGCAGATTGCTTGATTCTAACGGCATGGCAACCCATCAAGAGTTTTTTTTTTATGTCTAGAGGTTAGGGAATGGTGTTTATACTCACGTTTTGATATAGTTATTTCTCCAGTGTTTTTTGAACACAGCTATAGTATCAAGTATTCCTATCTAATACAAATAATTTGGACACCGTAATGTAGTTTCAAGTATTCCAATCTAATACTATTTTTTACCCAATTATTTAGTTTCAATTAATCATTTCTATTTAATTATTGTAAATCGAATAATTAAATCAATTAAAAAATAGTAATTTGTTTGAACATAGTTATATGGTTTCAAGTAATACTGATCCTTAGTCAATAATTATAGCTTCAAGGTTATTGACCGTATGGAAATCTAATTACCCAGATGAAATAAAACGGGAATCCTTCCAAGCTGTAGCTGTGTCAGTACTACTATATGGTTGCAGCACTTGAACTCTAATGAAACGAGGGGTGCTCCCGTGGTATAATGGTTAAAGCGCTGGACTGCGGAATCGTATTAACCGTGTTCAAACTCCAGTCGCGCAATTACGTTCACTTTGGAAAAATACCCTTAAGAAAGATATGAACTCCCGTATCCTCCCAGCTATGGGTTAAATAGTACCAACACTGTTCTTCTCGAAGGATGGATTTGGCATTAGATAACCCAAGAAGGTTGATATGCCATCAAAAAACAAAACGAACCTAATGAAAAGACTGGAAAAAGATGGGAACTACACAAAGTTGCTGTGTGCTACTTTAAACAAATCCTGGAAGCAGCACCCCACAAAACAGCAGTTATATAGACATTTACTCCCGTTTTCGCTAGCCATTAAAAAAACTCAGAAAATGTACTTGGAGAAGGAAATCAGTGTTGTCGGTCTGCCTTTGTGAGGATGACGGTATGGTATCAAGTATCTTTATACAATACTAACAATTTTCAAAAATATCTATTTGATTTATAGATGGGATCCTAACAGGTTCTATCACTCCGGGTCAAGGTGGACCGGGGAATAATTGCAATGAGGGAGTACTCCGCACTCCCCAGGTCTCCAGAAATAGAGCTTCATCATCTGTTGGCTTTTATTGATTAGACTGTTGTAGGGATATTTGTGAGGTCATCATTGACAGGATTATGAAATATCCTGTTAGAAGAAAAAAGATTTAAATAGCTGGCTTTATTTGTATCCAACAATTTCTTGATACTATATATATATATATAAATATGCTGAGGTCTACTCCATGGTGGTTTGTTAAGACCTTTTGTATTTAGTATTTTCAATATGGAAGTCAAAATGGGCGGTGACCGTTAAAGCTCTGATTGTTTTCTTTACTGTCATTCGTCGTTTTTGCATTTCGTGTCAAAACAATCAGTGAATAAGAAATTTTGTTCTTAGTAAATATCTATGTGACTGTAATGAAGAAGAGACAACAATAAGCGGAAAAAATTCCTATGTCACAACTTGCTAAATATCTGACCTACAACAGATACTTTTGTTTAGATGATCCTTTTACAACCTTATGATCTCTCAACATCAAAGCGAAACAGCAACAACAACAAAAATAATACTCATTATTATTATTCAAATGATAAATAGGTATTTGGTTTTCTCTAGAGGCTGGTGTCAGTCAACAATTGCGCTTGCTCAGTCAGGTGAATCCTGATTCAGAATGGTTACGCAGTCGCCATTCATTTATATTGACTCACTGCGTCTGATCTGATGAAACGGGTTTAAGTCAAACAGTTTTATTTAGTCTGAAAGAAAAGATAAGGAATGTATTAATTATAGTGTTGAATATTTGCTTTTTATTAGATTTTCTTTTCTTTAAACCTCGGGTTTTAAACAGGACATAGCTTACATGTATTTATGTGTGTACGATTGTTCGTTCCTCGAGGCACAGAAAAAATAGTTGCGTTTGTTCTTTGATGAACTTTTCACAGTGAATGATTCATTTATGTGGCTTTAGCTACTGTTGTCATAAAATCCTGAACGAGGCTGTGTGCCTTTCAATTCATGCTAAAGATGGGAAAGACATGTATTCATATGTTCCCTCCAACTACCAAGTTAGGGATAGACAATTCTTTAGGTTTGTTTAGAAAAGCAGTTAAAGCGAAGGAAAGCTCTGAATTCAAACCAGCTTTACTTCACTTAAAAATTTATTTTGTGTCACATCCTATCCAGAGGGGTTGGATAAATGCATATTGTTATCATTTATAAGCTTAGCTTAGCTTGACACAAGACCAGAACTATGATACCTTGTTGGCAGGTTTCGGACAACTGCAGACGGATAATGCCCTTATCCATAAAAATGCGGTGTCCTGGGTATGACACTAAAATTCATTTGGTGGTGAGGCTCCAGTTCTAGAGCTCTTCAGAATATAGAGTACCTTTTTGTTGCTATTATTTCCAGGTCAACTCTGACCCGGAGTGGTAGTACCTGTTTTGGTGCCATAAGTAAGTTAAGTAGATCGGCTGGCAACTTATTTGTATAAGAGAGAAATATTCGATTTCATATAACAGTGTGCCAAAAAATTATGAAATTGCATAAAAATCATGAATATAAATGTACAATTTACGCGATTCCCTAACCTCTAGACTTGAAATAACCTTAGACAGGTTGACATGCCTTTAAAATCAATTAATCAACCAGAATTGTGGGTGCTCAGTAAAAACTGAACTTTCTAACAATGGTCTGCTAACCTAGTTCATTAACCATTGCATCATGCTAGACGTTTTGCCGTGTGTCTCAGTTGGCTTCGTTCGTTCGTCGTATGTGTGTGTGTGTGAGAGAGAGAGAGAGAGAGAGAGAGAGAGAGAGAGAGAGAGATGGACGAGAGACAGGGAATAAAAAGGAAAAGAAAGATTCATAGGCCAAGAAAATATTTTGAATAATTAACCAGTGACGTATAACTCCGAAATTTTCTTTTTGCTGACTTGACTTTCCATTTTGATATCTTCAACTCACCTCATTTTTTTCCTTCAACAACAATGATAATCAAATTTCTATTCAATAATTTAGTTTTAGTGACTAGTTTTATTTATCGCCTTCTTTTTCATTGTTACATTTGTTCCCTGATTTGTTGGGTGTATTTTATTTTTATCATACTACGGTGATTAAAAAGTTTTGCAATATTTTCGTAACGTGTGGCACAATTCAGCAGCACTGTGTGTTTTTGCTGAGGTCTGTGAAGGTGATAAACCGCTATAAATTGTGAGATATCAAGCACGCTGGATTCGCCGCTATGGCTTGGAGCACGGCCTCGGAATCGTCATTTTTAAGATTACCTGAATTTAACTGATCGTGCAATCCGGGCGAAATTTCTTGAATTCTCTAGTTACTGTAATGTAATCAAGTACGCCTTCACCATTCTCACAACAAATATTTTTGGCTGTTTCGACGGTGAAATGGTCTAGTTCGAACATTTAAAGCATAAGCTCTCGAATTAAGCTACGTTAAATGTTTATCCATGTGATATGCGCGCCAAAAACTAGCGCGTACTACCAAAATATTGCACAATTTTTGACTCGCCATTGTATTCATTTGCTTTGTTTTTAAGCAAATCCAAGCAATCATACCTAGGACCACACACATATATGCACAAACGCACACACATATATGCAAAAAAAATACAAATAATTTATAAACATCTATTTGATCTATCGTTGAAACCCTACTACTAACCGCTGTAGAGTTGGAGTAATGAAAATGAAGGGGTACTCCACTCTCTCCAGAGCTCAAGAATTGGAGCCTCACCACCGGATGCAATTTCATGTTATACTCAGAACACCAATATTTTTGGCGAGAGGTTTTATCCTTCTCCAGGAGGTACGACAACCCAGTAAGAAAGACTGGGTTATTTACATGTAGACTAGCACTTCTGAATAGGGTCAATCTATAGACTCAGCTAGCACTTCTGAATAGGGTCAATCTATAGACTCAGCTAGCACTTCTGAATAGGGTCAATCTATAGACTCAGCTAGTACTTCTGAATAGGGTCAATCTATAGACTCAGCTAGCACTTCTGAATAGGGTCAATCTATAGACTCAGTTAGCACTTCTGAATAGGGTTAATATAATTTTGGTATCGAACTCTCTGTCTCGGATCCGAGCGAAATATTTTTGTGTTTTGTGAAAGATCAGAATGTCTCTTCCTGGTATTTCTACCTTATATGAGAACTTAGATCCCCAGCCATTGCATTGGGATCCGATTGTAGTATCTGTTCCCTCTTTTCAGAATATAACAAATAATGATTATAAAAATGACAAATTTATTAGAATTAGAAAATTATAGATTTATATTATTATAATTATTATAAAATCATTTCATAACAAGAAATTGAGAAAATTTGGTCAAAAGTTTCATGATAGGGCAATAAATACAAAAAAGAAAAGAAAAGAAAAGAAAAAAGTAAAAGAAAAAAAGTGGAATAAATAAATGAATTAACAAATAATTATTAAATTAAGATTTATGTGTTTTTTGCATTTGTTGTATTCGTATTGATTTTTAGGCCAAATTCAGTCAATTTTGAAGCTAAAAACGAAGCTCTTTACAATGTATTTGATTTAATTCGGAATCCAGCATTTTTAGACATTGATATTATCATCATCATCATCATCATATCGTGCTGGCAGCACGGATATCCCTGACCCTCTTTCGCCACTCCTCCCTATCGTTCATCGCCCTAGGTAGGTCTTCAGGACAACAACCTGTATCCTCACATAGCTGCTGAATGTACGTTCGTGCTGGTCGTCCTGCTTTTGCGCGGCCGTGTGTGGGGATCCATAAGAGTACATTATGTAGGGTCAATAGATAAGCGCAAGTACTTACAAAAACCGGTCTTATTAACATTCAAGAATTAACTAAAAATATCGTCGACACTTTTCTCAAAATAAATGAACTATGGAGCATGTGCATTGCAATATACAAAGATTGGCTTCCGGTTTAACTTCACCAAACGTAAAATTAACTTTTCATACAAAAGACAATTCGTCAATATCGAATCGTTAGCTGATACGATAGAAAATGAACATGATTGAATACTTAGTCAACTGCATTGCTTTTCGGCAGCTTATGGAGATACATATCGACCTTACATTCACCAGGAAAAAATAACTTGATCGTTATTATAGGATTTATATACGTTAGGAGATGCCCGTGGCGTAATGGTTATCGTCGTAGGAAATGAACACGGCGACACAAGTTCAAATCCTGGACGAGACTGACAGCATTTCACATAGCACTAATACTCTTGGGAAAGGTATGAATCCAACTATTCTCCCTACAGCTATGGATAAATAGTAGGGCAGTCTGGGTTCTTCAGCCTTAGTGAGGCAACTAGTCAAGGAGAAGGAAAACTCTGAATTCAAACCTGTTAAACTTCGCTTAAAAATTAACCTAGTGTCATATCCTCCCCGAGCGGAGATGTTGGTAAATATAGATTTATATACGTTATTGTGTTCTATTCTCTTTCATTCCTCGCTCAAAGAGACGAACACAAAAACAAAACATAAAAAAAACAAACAAACAACAAAAAACAAAAACAAAACAAGAAAGCTTTATTGACTGTAACTTAAATCCGCACCCCTCCCCTAGGGTTTGGGTAGAACCGAAGAAATTTATAAATAACGTAAAAGGTTAGTAACTAATTATTTGTATTAGTATAAGTACCGGAAATACGTTCACTGTATTCTCTGCAGAGGTGGTAAGAACTCCCGCTAAAAAAAATTCTGAGTATGATGCTAAACTGCATTTGATGGTGAGGCTTCGGTTATGAAAATCTAGAGAGTGAGGAATACCCCCTTCGTTGCCATTAATCCTTGGTCTACTCTGACCTGGAATGTTAATACTTGTTATTGTCACATTTATGGGTCAAATGAATATTTTCAAAAACTATTTGCATTACATAAGAATACTTAATACAATATAGCTGTCAATGATTTACATTACGAATAATTACTCATAATTGCTCACTAAGTATTAGTATTATTGGCTATTTGAAATCGAGAATTTCGTAATTTTCATCTTTATATCGAGAATATCGACGATTAAAAAATGACGTTCAAAATCACCTTTCATTAGGAAATCGAACTGGGATATTGCTTTATTTTCCAAGTTAGAGCAATTTAAGTATATTGCTCTAAAAAAATCACTTTAATCTGCAGCTTTTCTTTGGTGACGGTTATATATATATATATATATATATATACGAGAATCATTAAATAAGTTTCCAGACTTTTTCATATGGGCACTTTGATAGTACACTCATGAAACTCTAGTCCCCTTCGAAGTAATCTCCTTCAGTTGCAATGCACTTGTTGTACCGTTCTAACAACTTCATGAAGGCCCCATGGAAGTCCTCTTGTGTGAGCGTGTCAATGACCTTCGTAACAGCCTCTTTCATCTCCTCAGTTGTCTCATAACGACAACCTCTGAGCTTAGGGAATAATCAAAAGTTACAGGGAACAAGGTCCCGACTATAGGGAGGCTGAGGAACTGTCTTGATGCCCATCTTGATCAAATAGTCTGTGACAAGGATGGACTTGGGGACTGATGTATTGTCCTGGTGGAAATGCCACTGATCCGATTTGAAGAGTGCTGGCCTCTTCTGACGGAATCTTTCCTGAACTCCCTTAAAACCTCAACATAGTAACCCTAACCCTAACCCTTTGGCCAATCAACTCTGGTGTATTGACTTCCTTACTCCCCCTACTCCTCTCATCATCCCTCACAGACTCCCTGCCTTCCTTGAATCTCTTATGCCACTCAAAAACTGATGCTAGATTCATGCAAGATGGTCGAAAAGCAGACTGACGCATTCCATACGTTTCTGTGGCATTTTCTCCAAGTTTAAAACAGAATTTTATTGCATATCGTTCTTCTAAAGTTTCTTCACGTCCAGATAGCATTTTTAAAATTCACCAGCTGTGACAATCAGGCTTTAGTGGGGTATATTCCAATTGCTGTTGTAGCTGTTCATTTGAACCTTAAATCATAAAAATTGGTCAGTCATCTCATAAGATGTATAGCAATAACATAGTGAATTTTCAAGAGTCTACGACAATTTTAAATACCTGTACAAAAAAGTCTGGAAACTTATTGAAGGCACCACGTATATATATATATATATATATATATATATATATATATATATATATGGAAGTAAATAATGGAAATAAATCCAACAATACGAAGAAAATAGAATAAACAAAGT
Organism: Sepioteuthis lessoniana; assembly: GCA_963585895.1. Taxonomy (NCBI): domain Eukaryota; kingdom Metazoa; phylum Mollusca; class Cephalopoda; order Myopsida; family Loliginidae; genus Sepioteuthis; species Sepioteuthis lessoniana. The sequence goes on along the minus strand of CAUZXS010005730.1, from coordinate 860 downwards.
AATCCAAAAGTGATGTATTTATTATAATCGAAAGTCAACGTTAAAACGTTTCGGTTTTAATAAATCTTCATCAAAACTTTAAGATGTTGAAAAATGTTGCTAGAACTGTGATGAATGTTTTAATAAAATAATGGGAGAAAAGAGAAAATATATATAGACATAAACCGTCAATTAGCGTTCTTTTTACCTTTTCTTTTTTTTTTCTTTTCCTTTCTCAAAAGTATTTAGATAATTTTTGATTTTATCATCTTTCAAAACATCACTGCGTGTGCCAATCACGTGATAGCTTTTCAAAAAGAACGCCAATTGAACGTTTATGCGTTTATATGAAACCAAATCAAACTAAACAACTATCTATTCTGAATACAAATTATTTACACATAGTTATATGGCATTGAGTATTCCTATCTAATAAGAATAATTTTCAAGCAGATTTATTTGGCAGATTGCGCCCTAATAGGTTGTATTTCTCTGAGTTCGAATGTACCTAGCAATGAAAGGATACAACCATACTCCCCCGAGCTATGGAACTGGAACCTCACTACCAGATTCAGTTTAGTGTCATACCTAAGACACCTCTGGGAGGTATTATCCCTCTGCAGGGGATAGAATCAGAATATTCTAAGGTCTGCTAAATAAGTGGAATAAAATCTGAGATTTAAAAAAAACTTCACTTGGTTTCTTTGTTTAAAGGCATATCAACCTTTGCGGGCTATTTAATGTCAAGGCCATCATTATAGAATAAGATTGGTGGTACTATTTAAACCATTGCGGGCGAGGGGAAGGGGTTTCCCAACCTTTCCCAAGAATATTTATCAGAAAATATAGGAAATAGCGAGACTAGAGTTGGAAATGAATTA
>CAUZXS010005729.1:2500-100000 GCA_963585895.1 Sepioteuthis lessoniana | reverse complement strand
TACCATTTGACCAGAAATTTGTTTATATTGCTTATCTCTTTAAAATTCTCAAACTATATCCACAGATGTTAAATCTGTTATGAATTTTTACATGAAACTCTCATTAATTAATAGTCTTCTTTCTGAAGTCATTTTGGGACTTGTTATCTTAGCTTTTTTTGTTATTATTTTTACTCATGGTTTAGATACTTTGTGCAGCTGTTGTATCTAATCTACAAGGAGTACTTTGCCTACTATTTATTTCCAGAGATACTACTGCAAATACAGAGAGTACAATAACAACTTTTGAGAGAAGAAATTTCTATCTATACAACAGTATTTTCCCCCCTATTGTCACCTCTATTGGCTATACATTTTGTGAGCAGTGAACAAGAGCCTGCATACTGCTCTACCAATGAGGTTTAGATGATGCTGACTGTATTCTCTTGCAACGATATAAGATCTCCTCACAAAATGTGGTGTCCTGATTATACTAAACTGCATCTGATGGTGAAGTTTCAGTTCTAGAATTCTGGGGATGATGGAGTCTCTCTTTCATTGCCAGTACTCCCAGGTTCACTATTCAATACAACTGTTGTGGAGCCGATAAGCATGTTGACTCCGCAAATGATTTAAGTTAAATGCTGGCGTGAATGTGTAGTGACAGCCAGAGATGCTCCGACCCGAAGAAGGAGACCTTTCATTGCCCTTAAAAAGGACCGTAAAAAAAAAGGTTGAATCTGTCACTAGAAGTGGTGGTGAAGTGGGTGCAACCACGATAACATAGGACCCGAGCCGAGTGGCCCCTGAGAACGTCCGCGTAGACCTCTGAAATTTCGCCACCTGAAGCCTTTTTATATGGAAGAAAGGGAACTCCACTTCTGTCGCGCCACATGGATAGAAAGTTTTTCTACAAAAAATGGACGCAGAAAATAAGTATTTCTTTAGCCCGGTATAGGCTAGCGAAAAGTATTACTTCCATTTTTATAGAATTATTTCTGGCAGAAGTGTTTTGCAAATGTTGATAAATATTAATTTATCCCTTTCTTAGCTGTAATGGCTGGTTAGAATTGAAAAAGGGCTTCATCATTTCTGGTCGTACCCGGATGTTATTTTTCTAGGGCAAAGGTGTAATCCGATCTGTTTACATTTGTAGGCCGGTCGTGGCACAACCATATATATAAACAAAAAAAAAAAATCTCTTAAGAAACAATTATACAAAAAAATTTTAAGATAAATGTACAATGAACATGATTCCCTGACTTGCAGGCATAAAATAACCCTAGACAGGTTGACATGCCATTGAAATTAATCATAAGCTCAATTGGTTAGGGCACAAGGATAAAATCTACTTCTACTGTATTATTTTATTTCTAATCAACTTCAGCATTAAAGAAGGTAAGACAAAGCAACAGCAGAGATTCTCTTGATTCTTTCTTGGCATACATCCCTATTGGTCATTGCTCTTGGCATGTTTTCCAGACAGCATCCAGTGTTTGCATACAGCTGATGGATGTACATTTTTGATGGCCAGCCAACATTTGTGTGTCCATGTGCAGTCGTCCATTAGGAGAACATCCCTTATGAGTTTGTCCTTACTTCTACAGTAATGCCCTGTTCGTCTTACTTGGATGGTTTGTGCGATGGGAGCACCCTACAAAACAGCAGTTGTATAGCCACTTGGCTATACAACTGCTGTTTTGTAGGGTGTTGCTTCTGGGATATATTCAAAACAGCATGCTGCATTCTTGTGTAATTCCCATTTACATCTTTTTTCCCCCCAAGCATTTCATTAAACTCCAAGTGGTGCAGCTATACAGTAGTACTGTAGTCAATAAAATTTAATTGTTAGAAGCTGTTTGGTCATGGTTCTATGATTAAAACCTTATTCCTTTTGCTGAATCCATTTAGAATAGTATTCATCTACACTTGAGAGAGTGATCTTCTCACATAGTTTTACGTTTCCAAATAAAATTTCTGGAATGTGCATTTTTCATCTACCCCCAAAGTGACACTGATCCATTCAAGACAGATCTCACCACTCATTTGCCTATTTGATGTAATTACTTCTTTACTAATAAGTTCCAATTAAAAAAGAAAGAAAAAAAAGGCAGCTCTAAATATAAAACCTCTTGAAGTTTTTTTGACTATGTGAAATTGATATCTACTTATAAATTTGTTAAGTCAAAAGATAAATTATTGTAATTGACTAATCACACTGCTGTTCCTCTACTATTTGGTTTGACATAGATATTTTTTGGTAAAAAAAAAACAATTTTTATGGGGAGGGTTTGTGTGGCGTATGGACTGTGACATCATAGTAAGTTCAAACTCCAGCTTGTGCAGTCGGCTGGGGCTGTAGAATACACCAACTGCATCTCTGTAGCGGAGTAAGACCCCCCACCCCAATGTGTGTCTGAGATATGACACTAAACAATCTGATGGTGAGGTTCCAGTGATGCTGGGGCTTTGGAGAATGCACAGCACCCCTTCATTACCATTGCTCCCAGGTCTACTCTAGCCCGGAGTGGTAGCACCTGAAATGATCCTATCTATGGGTTAAATAAAACTAAACTGTGGTTTGAGTTTACTAGGGTTTTTTTTTTTAACATTTAAACTGCATACTTATGCTAAACTGAATTAGCTCTGTTTGACTAAACTGAATAGCTTGAAATAGAAATGTTTTTGACGATTATACTGTTTACTCATGCTAAACTGAATTCTTTGAAATAAAACTGACTATTTGCATAAAAATGGATTTAGCATTAAATAACCTTCAAAAGTTGATATGCCATAAAACCCAAACAAACAAACTCTAGCTGCTCTATTAGATTCATTTCTGGACTAATACCCTTGGGAAAGGTATGAACCTCCTAATCTCCTTTTCACTGACCTAAGAAAAAGTGTTGCAAAGATTTACTCTAAAATAAAAATTGGATGGGGAGGATAAATCTGTTAAATATGCCACAAAGGGGAGTATTTTCAATCTCAATTCCATGATTATTTTTTCATTGTATAGGTAATATGAAAACAGATTTTGTCAACTAGTTCACTCATTGACTGGTTTTCTCTGAAAGCAAGTCTTTTTAAAATTCCAGTGCATATTTAAAACAAGCCAGATGCCTACTATAGGGTTGTGTTGTAACGATATATCCAGATCTCAGAAATTGGTTAAAAAAAAATCCCTTTGATCAGAACCAACAAAATTACTTTTAAAAGAAAATCTGAGATATCTTTCAAACAAGCCAGACGCTCACTATTTGTTCTGCTGTAATAATGTCCAGGTCCTGGAGTGGAAGATCTCTTTTCCAACTTGCACAGTTTTGCTTGTAGGATGATTCATCTTTGCATTGTTTGGATTCTAAGACAATATTAGTTGTTGGCAGGTTTGGGTGAAAACCATCAGGCAGCAAGAAAAAAAGAAACAAAAATGAATTCTGAGAATATACGAGCTGGTTCTTTATTTTCTCCTCAAATTGTGACACTTTACAAAAATGGTCTTGGCTGCTTCTGCCTTTTACTATCCCAATCATCCATGGCAGACAAAATTTCTTATCTCATTTTGTTCAACTGTCAGCTAACTCTGCTGTATTCTGTTCAACTAAAGTGGATGAAGGAGAATTGGCAGCACAACCTATTGGGCTGCAACTCCATCTGTCTTCCCATTTCTTCCTTGAATATATGGTACCTTTGCTTCCAGGATAAGAACTCCCACACCTCTCACATGGACTTCCCCAAAACTAAAATACTTTAAAAAAATGATACTGTCTACTGACCTCTGACTATACTAGCACCTGAAGACCTTTGTTTATTGCAAGTCATTAAAAATGGACCCTTTCATCCCATATCAAGAAATCCTTCTTTTCCTTTTTTATCACCTATTAAAATCTGTTGATTTTCTTGACCTGTTTAGCTTTGGTTTTGACATTGTTTACACATACATATACATACCCCAGTCAGCTGGGACTAGAATACTTTGACTGCATCTCCACAAAGTGGGGGAAGCCCCACCTCCTTCCTTGACAACAAGTGTCCTGTTTATGACATTAAATCCTCTGATGGTGAGTTGCCTAGTTGGCTGGGGCTGTAGAATACACCGACTGTCTCTCTGCAAAGAGGTAAGACCCCCCCTCCAATGAGTGTCCTGGATATGACACTTAATCTGATGGTGAAGTTCCAGTAATGCTGGAGCTTTGGGGAATGCATAGTAACCCTTCATTGCCATTGCTTCCAGGTCCACTCTGGCCTGGAGTAGTAGCACTTGAAAGGGCCCTATCTATGGGTCAAATAGAACTAAAATGCATACTTATGCTAAAAGGATTTATTTGGAATAGAACTGTTTTGACATGTAAACTGCTTATTTATGCTGAACTGAATTGTTTGAATTAGAACTGTTTGACTAAACTGAATAGCTTGAAATAGAAATGTTTCTGATAATTAAACTGTGTTCTTATGCTAAACTAAATTGTTTGAAATAGAACTGATTATTTGTGTAAAAATGGATTTGGCATTAAATAACCTACAAAGGTTGATATGCCATAAAACCCAAATAACCAACTAACCAAATCGGATGGTGAGGCTCCAGGTTTGAACATTGGGGAATGTAGAGTACCTTTTTATTGCCATTGCTCCCAGGTCTACTCTGACCCAGAGGGATAGCACCTGATAGTTTGTTCTATTTGTCCCATAGACAAGACACTATCTGTGCAAATGAATGACTGATGCTAAAAATAGCTATATTTGAAAACATTTAACTGTGAGCAAAAAGAGCTGAGGCTTGTCTTAATGTTATCTACAAAATGTATTACAAATCATCTATATATTTAATATATATGTATAAAGAGGATTTGACATTAAATAACCTACAATGGTTGATATGCCATAAAATCCAACCAAACCAAACATACATATACACTCTCTATATTTACATAACTGTACCAATACACTCAATCCCACATGGATATTTTAATGGTTGAAGCAATGGATTGTGGGATCGTAGTAAGTGAGTTTGAACTCCAGTTGCACTATTATGTTCACTTTCAGACAAATACCCTTGGGAAAGGTATGAGTACCCCTTATCCTCCCATCTATGGGTTAAATAGTACCACTAATGTTCTTCTAAAAGGATGGATTTGGCATTAAATAACCTACAAAGATTGATATGCCATTAAACAAAGAAACCAAACCCAAACCACATGGATATACATACATATATGCTATACCTATATTCATGCATACATATAGAGCCATTTTTGCATCGATATGCATATGCATCATTGCATCTAAATATATACACCCATAAGCAGAAGAGTTTATAGTGTTCCAGTTTGTAAGAAAAGAGTCCCTTTTGAATTAGAATAAACAAAACTTTAAAATTCCACTGCATCTTTCGAACAAACCAGATGCTCACGATAGTGTTTTGCTTTCATATTATGTTTAGGTTCCAGCAATTTGTAAAGAAAGAAACCCTTTTGAATCAGAACAAAGAAAACTACTTCTATCAAGTAGATTGTTTATGGTTGTCCAGGATTGAGGTGTTATGTAATTAAGTTTTCATTGTTGCTATCTTCCCTAAACTCAGTTTTTTTTTGTTGTTGTTTTTTTTTTTGTTGAAGAAGACAATTATTTAAATGTTGACCAAGTTTTTTTCGAAAATTTCTTAGGTTTTGAATCTATTCTAAGACTTGTAAACAATATACATACAATTAACTGATTGTACAAGAAATAATGAGTAAATGTTAAAGACACTTTTAAGATTTCCCTAACACTGTGCCAAAAATATCACTAGGAACTTTAGCACCCATATTATGAAAACCATAGCTTACTAAAATGGTGGAAAGGTATGCCAAAGTCAGCTGATTATAGATGGAACTGTGTAAATGTGTTTGTTTCAAAACTGAAAGTAGTAATATAGACTTTATGAAACTATATCACTTGAATGGAGTCATTGAAAAAATCAGCACTGAATATATATATATATATATATATATATATATATATATATATATAAGCTTGCAGTTTTTGTGGAGAAGTCTGGAGACAGACATGAACCAAGGAAAGATTGTGAGGGGTGGGATTCAGAGTCCCAAAAGAAGTTGCAGGGGTCAGGCTTCAGTTGGAAGAAGTCATACAATGTCAAAGAAAAAGAAATGTATGTATTTACCAACCCTTCTATATGAACAGAATGTGACACAAAGTGAAATTTTTTAAGCAGTTGAACAGGTTTGAATTCAGAATTTTCTTTCTCCTAGACTGGTTGCTATAACAAGGTTAAAAAGCACCGTTTGCCCACTAGCTAAAGGGAGAATAGTTGAATGCCTACCTTTCCCAAGAGTATTAGCACTATGTAAATAAATTGCCTCATTCAGGATTTGAACCCAGGTTGCCATTTACATTTCCTATGATAATAACCATTACACCAAGAGCACCTCCTAAAATAAAAATATCTAAAAACAAACCAGTTGACTTTAAAAAAAATAAATCTCTTGCACACAAAATGTAATACCTGCAAATGACTTGTAACTCTCACTTTGCACTTTACCAATGACCTCTTAAAAAACAAAATACCAAGAGTCCAGTGTAAAAGAACTAGTTATGGTTGATTTGCTTCTCTTAATCATTTTTAGCCTGTTATAATCAACCTTTCTACCACAGTTTTTTTAAAAAGTGGAAGTACAAATGATTTGAAATAAGTTTTTTTCTTAGTTACCATGTTAGGGCTAAAGAGAGTAGTTTGCCCTACTATTTACCCATAGATAGAGGGAGAATTCATTGATTCATCCTTTCCTAAGGCTATTAGTGTAAAATGAAAGGCAAACAGTCTTATTAACTCTAGTTGTTGGGTCCATTTTCTATGATAACCACTATGCTACCAGCGACTTTTCCACTGTACTATGTTAATATATTCATGAGGACTCTAAGCCTGTTTGGTGTTTGTCAGGGTAGCTCGCAATGGATGCTAATTTACATGATGGCAGTTATGATTGTTTGGGTAGGGGGGCAATTGCAGCTTGCTCCAGTGCTATGGAAATTGGCTGCTTTCTGAATAGATTAAGAAAAGACTTGATATACAGAACTAACAACTTGTTGTAAAGTTTAGTTATATTATATTTTGATATTTTCTTGACAAGCTGTATGTGTATAATTTATGACTTTCATCAGTAAACCAACACCATTTATTTACATTATTTATATATATATATATATATATATTGAACAGATGAGAACAAATTGTTTAAAAATGTTTGATAAATCAATCAAGTGCTCAAATGTTGGCCAGCAGAGTAGGATAAAACCTTTAAGAAATTAAAATCTCACTTCTTTTCTTAAGTCTTGTTGCTAAAAGTTTCATGTATCAACTAGGATCAAATCACACACACACACACACACACACACACACATATATATATATATATATATATAAGTTGTAAAAATCAGTTTTGATTTTTTGTTACAAAGTTTCAGTGCTGTTGATTTTCTTAATAAATAATACCTATTTTGATTGAAAAACTTGCATCTTTAATTTAGAAGAAAATGAACTTTTTATTTAAAAAAAAAAAAAAAAAGGTACCCTCCTATACAAAATCCTATTTAACATGTTTAGTGTTATCCAACCCACTGATGGATCCTGCAATATTTTTTGCTATATAGCCCACCAGTGGGTCAGTTTACACTAACAGAAAATATAGCTCCATCCACTGGTAAATCACATCACATTAAACATGTGAAAAGTATTTATAGTCAGGATTTTTATTTATTTATTTTTTTGTTATTGAGTTCCAATATTGTAGAGTTTGGTTATAAATAACTCCTAATAACATCCATTTTGATTATATAATGTTCCACTAGAAATAACAAAATCCTCTTATCTTTAATTTTAAAGAAAATTACTTTTTCTTTATAAAAGAATTGTTAGTGTTTTTATTTATAGATGATATTGTAACACTAATAATTCTTGAATCTTGTAATTGTCATTATTTTAAATATCATTTTTGTAAAAAAATTTCTGTTTTCAGTTAAATAAGAATGATAGAAATATCTTTTTTCTAGTTATGTATGAAGGTCATTCAACAAATAAAGTGAAATATTGCCTAAAGAGTGGACATTTGGAAGCAGTGTTTTATGGTTGCACCTTTTTTAAGCAAATCAATACTGATAGATTATTCCATGTCCCAGAAGAATGTCAGCATAACCTTCTTTACTGACCACTACACCTGAACTTGTCTTTTTAACTCAATTTTATTCATTTTGCAAAGTTTTCTTTCTTTTCTTTTTTTTAACATGCTTCTTTTCTGTACATATCACCCATTCTTCTATAAATCTCAGATCAAAAATTTGATGGCAGTCCTCTGTTTAAGTCTGGAACATTCTGATTTGAATATATATTTACCAACCCCTCCGCTCGGGTAGGATATGACACAAGGTCAATTTTTAAGCGGAGTTTAACAGGTTTGAATTCAGAGTTTTCCTTCTAGACTACTTGCCTCACCAAGTCTAAAGAACCTAGTCTGCCCTACTATTTACCCATAGCTGGAGGGAGAATAATTGGATTCATACCTTTCCCAAGGGTATTAGTGCTATGTGAAATGCAATCAGTCTCGTCTAGGATTTGAACTTATGTCACCATGTCCATTTCCTATGAAGATAACCATTACACCATGGGCACCTCCAACAACATTCTGATTTGAATAACCTCAAAAGAAATATTTTTGCAAGATTTAAATCATTTTTGCTTTAAACCAATTCCAAATAATGCAGAGTTTACATTTGTGAAAAAAAATTCTTTGAAAAAAAAAAATACAATTTTTTTTTTTTTTTTTTTTTTTTTTCAAAAGAATTCCTCTTATTTATTGAATGACCCTTATATAATCAGTGGTAACCCACTTTGATAAGAATACAACTAAATTAAATAGATAAAAGCTTTCATTTAATCTAATGACAGGGCAAATTCTGGCAAGTGGTTGAGAGACAATGAAAGTAATCATGATTATATTTTATTATTGACTACATTTAAATGCAGTATCAGCAATGTTTTGGTTCAGCAAGCACAAACTTAACAAGTTAAAAATGAAGAGAAATCCAATGAGGTAGTCCAAGCAAAAGTACGCATAGGATCTACCACTTAAACACGAACCACTCCTCCTACATAAGATTAGATCCGTCCACCAAAAACCATCACAAACTAAAAAACTTGTCTCCTAAAAAGCCTAAACCTCTAAAACAAAAACCACAAGCTTGCAATAGCCAAGCTGGAAAAATATACATGTCAAAAACATTTCTATTTCAAGCTATTCAGTTTAATCAAACAGTTCTATTTCAAATAATTCAATTTAGCATACAAAAACAGTTCAATTTCAAACAATTTAATTTCACCCAAGTACACGATTTAGTTGTATTTGACCTATAGATAGGATCCTCTCAGGTGCAACCGCTCATGGCCTGAGTGGACCTTGGAGTGATGGCAATGAGTGGGTACACTACATTCCCCAAAGCATTGCTGGAAACTCACCATCACATTGTTTAATATATCCAGGACACTCATGGGGGTCGGTCTTACCTCTCTGCAGAGTAGCAGTCAGTGTATTCTACAGCCCTAGCTGACTGGGCAATTACCTGTCTGCAAACAAATTAGCTAAATTGAATTGTTGAATAGCAATACTTGAAATCATTTAATAATGCACAAAGAAATGACCCCTTGCTTGTTTAAAATGTTATTTACAAAGTATTCATTTAGAAATCTTTGGTTTAGTATATGTAAAAACAGAATTTGGCATTAAATAATGTATAAATGTTGACATGCCCTAACCCCCAAAAAACCAACCATTAAATAACCAACAGTGGTTGTCATGCCATAAAACTAAACCAAACGTTTTGGGTTTTATAGTTAGCCACAGAACCAAACTAAAGTCCAATCTTACACAGTAATGGAAAATAAGATTATAACACTCATACACTCTTGATTTAATAAAGATTAAACATACAGATAATATAGGTGGATTATATTAAATGATCAAATATATATAGGCATGTTCTAAAATAAGAGGTGCATTGACAGTACTTAGATCTCAGGCTGCCCTGTCAGTGGGGCCTAGAAAACCTTAATTGTATTTCTTTGGCTGGGTAAGTTAGATGTATTTCATTTTTGCAAAACAACAAAAAAGCAGAAAAAGATCCTTGTCAGTGTGATAGATTTTCAATCTATTGTTGTTCCAGTGCTTTATGTATTGGTTACCATTTAAAAAAAATGGAATTGGAGACCAGAGTTCAAGTCCTGGAATAGACTGTGTTTCACTTTGTGCTAATGCTCTTGAGAAAGACGTAAATCCATCTGTTCTCAATCCCAACTATTGGTAAAGAGTAGGGCAGACTGGGTTCTTTAGCCTTAGTTTAGCAACCATTCTAGGAGAAGGAAAACTCTAAATTCGAACCAGCTTCACTCCATTTAAAAATTGACTTTGTGTCATATCCTGCCCATGGTGGAGGAGTTAAATAAATACTGTTGTCCCAGCTTGGCACAAAGACTTTTGAAATTGGTTTCTTTAAGAAAATTTACTTTTTAATCTACTAGAAAAGAGAGATTGAGTAATTTTTTTTGGTGAACTCTGTGTTTCCATTTACAAAGAATCTTATAAATTGTAATCTTGATAGATATCTACTCAGGTGAGTCCAAAGTTTTGAAATATTTTAGTAACATGATGTACAATTTGGCAGCTCTAACTGCTTTTGCTGAGGTTGTGAAAGTGACAAGCTTCATTGGACTGTAAAATGCCACGTTTCCCTAATACTCTCCAATTTGCCTCTATTGCTTGGAACATAGCTTCAGAGTGCATGGTTTTAAGTCTACCTGAGCTGATCATCAAGGTTCTTGCAACCTGAACAAAATTTCTTGAACCATCTGCTTACTGTATTGTGATCAACTGTGCTTTCATCTTATGTACAGCGAATGTTTTTGGTTCCCTCTATGGCGTTATTGCTCAGTTTGAAATTATAAAGCATAAGTTCCCAAATTAGATGGCATTGTGCATTCATCCATAAAGCTTTCAAATCACACACAATGAAGCAATGTACAACATGTTAGTACACCAGCTACTACAATACTACCAACCATAGCAGGTACCTCTGAGGGCACATACCAAAATACTGCCAGCCAGTTGACTAGGACTGTAGAATACACTGATTGCATCCCTCCAATGAATGTCCTGATATATGACACTAAACAATTTGATTTGGGGTTAAATTACCTACAAAGGTTAATATGCCATAAAATCCAAACAACCAACCAACCAACCTTTATTGCCATCACTCCCAGATCCACTCTGGCCCAAAGGGGTAACACTTGACAGAGTTTTATCTATGAGTCGTGGGGTGTCCTCGTGGTGTAATGGTTAAAGCGATGAACTGCGGAATCGTAGTACGCGAGTTCGTACTCCAGTCGCGCTATTACGTTCACTTTCGGGCAAATACCCTTGGGAAAGGTATGAACCCCCTTATTCTCCCTCCAGCTATGGGTAAATAGTAGGACGGACTAGGTTCTTCAGCCTTGGTGAGGCAACTAGTCTAGGAGAAGGAAAACTCTGAATTCAAACCTGTTAAACTCCGCTTAAAAATTGACCTTGTGTCATATCCTGCCCGAGCGGAGGGGTTGGTAAATAGTATCTATGAGTCATAGAAGTATTTGACATTTAAACTGAGTGCAAACAAATGATATGTGCTAAATTTAATTGTTAGAAATAGAACTGTTTGATCATTTGTGTGTATCTACAAGATGTGATTACAAATCCTATATTTAATATATATGTTAAAACAGAATTTGGCATAAAATAACCAATGGTGGTTGATATGACATAAAACCAGGACTAAACAAAACCAAAATATTGCAAAACTTTTGACTCACCCTAGTAATGAGATATATTTTGCTGCTTGGGAACTAAAATGGAAATAAGTGTCCTCGTTCCATGAACTTGCAACCTTGCTTTATGAGTAACGACTGTAAATAGTTGGCATTAATTGCACTTACTCCAATTAAGAGTGGGGAGATATGACATTTCTTTAATCTGTTTATTACTTAAGAAAAACTACTCAAGTATCCAACCCTGCAGTGTGCTTGTTGTTGTTAATATTTATTTTCCTTGCTTTGAAGCTTCTTTCAAGAAATTGAATTATTACTTCTTTCTGTTATTTAAGCAACATTTTTTTAGTTTATGCAAAAGAAAAAAAAACTGATATCATTTTTGCTTTATATTATGATAGAAATAGAAAGCTCAGATATAGTAATAGTTAATAAATTCTCAGAACCAAGTTCAAACCCTGGATAATACTGTTTATACACATACACACACACGCATCATCAAATATAAATTTACTCACCAACTATTAAATAAATGCATGCAATGAACTAATTTTTAAATGCCAACATAAAAATAGATTTAAACTCATGATAAATTGATAGTGATAACAGTAAAGTTGGCGACCATAGTCAAGGGTGACCTGCAAGCTCCCTTTGCAATAGCTACTACACCGAGTAGTAGGGAGGGCATTACTCCATTCTTTGGAGTGTTAAGCAAGGTGGCATCAAGTACCATTTTTTTCAGTCTTTGGAATGACTTGACCTGGGATTGAACGCCAGTCTCCTTGACCATTGGTGAACACTCTGTTCATTAGGCCAATGGCCTGAATAGGATAAATTTTTGTGGTAGTTGCTTTACTGTTGGTATTGTGATAATGGTTACAAAAAAATGAAATATTGGTTATAATTGTAATAGTAGTCAAGTTTTTTATCATTAGTGATATAATTATCAATGATTAATTACTATAATGATAGTAATGATTTTAATGGCAATAAGTAAAGTAAAGCTAGCGACCATAGTCGAGGGTGACCCGAAGGCTCCCTTTTCGATAGCTACTACACCAAGGTGTTGGGGAGGGCGCTACTCCTTTCCCTAGATTGCTCCACTTTACCCTTGATCCATACCTTATAATGCTGAGTGTTAAGCAAGGAGACATCAAGTACCATTTTTTGAGTCTTTGGTATGACTCCTGGTCATTGGCAAACACTCTAACCACTAGGCCAATGTCCGGTAAATGGCAATATTCAGAATAAAAAAATATAAAAATATTGATACATTGAATAAAGACTAAATTTCAATCTTAAATAGCATTAAGACCCTTAAAAAATCTTTAACTAAAGATAAGTTTGATATCACTAATTGCATTATAAAGAAATAAATAGACAGATTTTTTTCTTAAAATAAAATAGGTCAACTAATTGAAATAATTCCAGATGCTGAGTGTCCAGTGAATCTTCTTAAAATTTTTTTTATATATACATCAGGATTCATGACACCAGACATGGACATCACACCTGGATTTAACACCAACTTCTTGTCCATATCTTTTTGTTTTCCCCCACTCTTTATTTATATAGATTTTTCCACTTTTTTTTTTTTTTCTCAAATGAGTAAGAATCCATATCATTAAGGTTTTTCAGACTATTGTCTTCATCTTTATTGTTATTTCCCCAACGTTTCGGCCGATATGTCCTCTGGCCTTCTTCAGGTGTTTGTCGAACTCGGGAACCTTCACAGATCTTCGAACTACGTCCTTTATTGAAACCACGGGGATCGCCTGTTCTGATTCCGTTTGCCATGACCGGGTACAAGTGTTAAGTATTCCTGTATATTACTCGCCTGTAACGGTTATAGGCGTTGGTTCCCTGAGCTACTAAGAAGACAATCATCTGAAGGTTGCAGGTTCAATCCTCACTATGGAGATTTTATTATTTTTGTTTAGTTTGTGGGTAAAACCCACTTGTAACAACTCCTGTACCCTCAACTTTAAAACTGAATGCCCCTTCTGATATAAAATAATAATCATTAATATCCTAATATCCCAGGCAAAATTTATCTCCTCCAAAATAATATTTTATAAAGAATTAAGACAAAACAAACTCTCATCAATAATGGGTTTCCTAACAATATTGTTGATAAGCAAATTAAACATGCAATTAAAAATTTTAGCCAACAAAATAAACACTGCAACACTCCACCCAATAAATACACATTTATCAAAATTTTTTGCTGCAAACAAATGCACTCCTAATTATAAATTAGATGAAAATATTTTTAAAATGTTGATTCAAAGAAACATACTCCCCATTGATCCTAATAAAAAAAAAAACCCAAAAACATCATATATAGACTAAAGACCTATAAATATTTGATGAAATGTTTGATTTATTTGTTAGTTTTCCCAATTGAAATAATATGAAAAGTTGATCTTTTTGTAATCTAATCTCTGTGGGTCTTCTGTTTATAAATAAGATCTTGTATTTTATTCATGTCTTTGCTGGTCTGAGCTAACTGTAACTGATATTTGTTTCCTGAGAAGAGTAAGGTTACACTGCTGGCTATTTTCTGTTCTCCTTCATAAACAAATGACACTGTTCTCTTTTTGTCTTTTAAGTTGTCCTAGATTTATTAATTGAGCTTTGTAAGGCATTGACTTGTCCAACAACACTTTATCATTTGACTGATTTTCTAGGGATTCATATTTACTGACTTGAGAGATAGGCTTCAATTTGATAGGGACAGAGAATGATATATAATTTCTGATTTATGGTTTATTCCCATTTAATAAAAGTAAGCAAGGATATCCATTATTGCCTGGCCTACAATAGATTCACAAATCATTAGTAACTTTTGTCTGTAAATTTTCTAATATCTAATTTTGTAAGAGGCTATCTGTTCAAGCTTTGAAGAAAACAACCTGTTCATGTCAGTATTTACTAAGCTTAGCTTAGTCTGGCTCAAGGTAAAGTCACTGGCCATTGAATTATCTATACTTACAAATTGAAATGTTTTCTAATGATTCTATTTGTGGTAGTCACTTTATCATTGTACTAAAAGTCAATCATATCTTATTTTGAATATGACACTTATGGTGAGGCTATGGTTCTGGAGATTTGTGGAGTACCCCTTCATTACCATTTCTCCCCTGTTCATTCTAACCTGGGGTGGCAGTACCTTTAAGAGTCCCATTTATGTTTAAATATTATTTTTTGTTAGGACTGCAAAAAAGATTTTTTTTTAATTCTTAAACTATACAAAAATTTAAATAAAAATGTACAATGAATGCAATTCCCTAACTTCTAGGCATAAAATAAACCTAAATTGATATGCTGTTAAAATCAATCAATAAGCTTAGTTTAGTCTGGCACAAGGTCAATGTGCATTGAATTTTCTACACTTAGAAATTAGTTTGATGGAGTTTTCTAATTATTCTAGCTATAGTTGAGACTTCTTCATTGAACTAAAAGTCAAGAATACCTTGATGTCTTCAGTTTGATCAAATATTAGTTTTTTCAATAAATTTGCAGTATTACGAAAACTATACAAGTTAGATGAACCAGACATGCAGGACACTGCTGGAGAAGCAAGGACAAGCTCATCAGTGATGTACTCCTATGGACCCCCGCACATGGCCAAGCAAAAGCAGGACAACCAGCTCGAACATACATACAGCAGCTATGTGAGGATACGGGATGTAGCCCTGAAGACCTGCCAGAAGCGATGTGTGATAGGGAGAAGTGGCGAGAGAGGGTCAGGGATATCCATGCTAGCAGCACAACATGATGATGATGATGTGTCTGACCTCAAGTTGATATGCAGAATAAAAATTCTGTGAGTAAATGGTAGAAAGAAGTTAGGAAGGTTCTGTTTTCATTTTATTATTCAGATATGACTTTCTGTTGTTGCCTAAGAATTGTTTTAAAAATTAAGTGGAGGTTCATTTTTTAATAAAATCAAAATGACATCAGAAGAGTATTTTTGTGTGTTTGTTTTTTTTTTTTGTCGGGATTACAAGTTTAATTATATTGTTTATCAGTGTTGTGATATCTGTTAATGTGGTGTAGCTCATGTCAGTATATCGAGTATATATTTACCCAACCCTTCTTCATCAAGTAGCATACAACACAGTCAATTTTGAAACAGAGCACTGCTGGTTTCAATACAGAGTTTTCATTCTCCTATACTGGTTGGGATCCCAAGGCTAAAGAATTTAGTCTACCCTATAGTTTTATACATAGCTGAGAGAAGAAGAAGAGCTAGATTTATACTTTTCCCAAAAGCATTACTATGATATGAAATACAAACAGATTCATTGAAAATTTAAACATGGGTCACTGATTCCATTTCTGAAGATTATAACCATTATCCCCCCCCTCCAATGGCATAGTGGCTAATATACTGGACTGCCATATTTTAGTCACCAAGTTCAAACGCTGCATGTGCTATTACATTCACTTTTGCACTAATACCCTTGTGAGAGGTATGAACTCCCGAAGCATGGTTTTAGCATTAAATAACCTGTGAAAATTGATTTTCCATTAAACAAAGAAACCAAGCCAAATCAAACCAAACTACTTCTAGATATGTAGGAATATCAAGTAGGTCAGCTGAAGATGTTTTAAAGTTCTCTTTGTATAGTTCTGTGAGTGCAAGCAGAAAAGGTTACAGTAATATTGTTAATTGAAACAGTAATGGTAGCAGCAGCAGTCCACTTTTATCTTACCCTAAATATGGTGAGACACTGTCCTGAAATAGTGGGTATCCATGGAAGGATGAAAACCATGTCTTCTTCCTATTGCATGTTGATTGAAAGACAACTATCACTATAGCAATTACATATATCACTTACTTGGAAAACTGGTCTGTTGATGGGTTTTAAAATATATCAGCTGCATGCTCTGTAGAGGAGTAAGATCCTTCCAAAGAAGAAGGGTATGTTTTGGCTATGAAACTAAAGTGCATGTAGTGGTGAGGCTCCAGTTCTGGAGCTCTAGAGAGTGTAGAGTACCCCTTTGTTGCCATTACTCTCAGACTCATTCTAACATGAATTATTATCACCTGTTAGTCCTGTGTTATGGGGTGCAAATTATTAGCAATAGATAAGAAGACTTGATACCATATAACCGTGCGCACATAAATGATCATTATTTAATAGGAATAGTTAATTGAAACCATGTAATTGTGGATGAATTAATAAATAATTCTATGTGCAAACAAATGATTATTATTATAGACAGATAAATAAATGCAATTGGTGTAGAATATTGAAAGTATAGTTCTGATTCTAATGAAATATTTACAGATGAATCAAATTTCAGCATGGAGGGTTGATATACTGTTAAATAAAACAAACCGTTTTGAAAATTTAACTGGTAAGCAAGAATAGATAAAATGCACAGAGTACTTTCATTGTTGTGTGTGTATATATATATATATGTGTGTGTGTGTGTGTGTATATATATATATATACACACACACACACACACACGAAAAACTAAAATCCAGTCACTTTAGGATTATAAATTTATTTCCATCCTGCTATGAGTATTGATATGAATCAATAACTCAAAATTTAACTGGACTTCTTCAGATCCAAATGGATATAATGAATACAGCCAGTAAGTTAATTTTTCTTACAGGAATATTTGAATATTCAAAGTTTGAATAGTTTAATTGTCCTGACTGAATTATTCCCAACTCCAGATTGACTGGACTGAAGAATACATACATACAATCTTAGAGAAAATAAATCTGATGGTATGTATGTATATATAAAATATAGAATTATTTCCAACTCCGGATTGACTGGACTGAAGAATATATATATATATATATATATAAAATCTTTGAGAAAAGGAATCTGATGGTATGTAAATATAAAATATGAAAAGAGCAGAGTATTCAGAGGGTGAGCTTATTGATAATTGAATATTATGCCAATGTTAAATTTTTTAAATATTTTTATTTTTTTATTAAACGATCATCAGGGTAATTTTAATATATAATGTTGTATCTTCTGAGTTATATTCAAATTTCAATATACTTAGGAGGCACTACATCATATGTTAACATTGCTCTGATGATGTTTTAATAAAAAAAACAAAATGTTTATTTTTGTTATAATATTCAATTATCAATAAATTTATTGTCTGAATACTTCATTTTATATTCACACACACACACACACACCTTTGTTTTGAAAGGTTCAGTCAAACTATTATTATAAGGGATCAAAACACTGACCTCTAGATCATAGGGAAACTTTGAGATACATTTATATTATACAGCCTAGATGACCTTCAGAACAGGATCAAACTATTTAAGGACACTGCACAGAGGAAATAGAGCACTTAAGCAGCAATTTAAACCCAACCCATTGTTTGTATAGAGAGGCTACCAAGACAAGAATATCAGTTAGCTCATAATAAACATTACAAATATCATAAAGTGCTTTTCTTTTACTATCAAATAATACAAACCTTGTAAAAGTGAAGTTAGCTGAAAATCACTATCACTATCAAAGGAAATAATACCTGGTAGTAGATGATTCATGCAGGTGTTCATATGTTGAATGTCCTATCAATAAGTTTATTCTATTTTCCTCTGCACCTGGTATATTATATTTTTGTTGACATTTTATCTACTAAGTTCTTACCTGAGAATATTCTGGATATAAATTCATTCCATGTTACATCATGTCGTGCCGCAAGTGTGGATCTCCCTGACCCTCTCCTGCCATCCTTCTTTATTGTCCATCGCTCCCAGTAGGTTTTCAAGGCTCCATCCTGTATCGGCACAGAGCTGTTGTATATAGGTTCTAGCTGGTCGTCCTGCCTTTGCTCGTTCATGTGAAGGGGTCCACAGGAGTATGTCGCTTATGAGTTCATCCCTATTTCTCCAACAATGTCCCGCATTGTTGGGTTTGTTTAACTTGGATAGTTTTTGTGATGGGTGGTAAGTGGCCGTACAGCTGCTGCTTTGTGGGGTGCTGCTTCCATGACTTGTTTAATATTGCTCGCAGCATTCTTGTGTAATTGTCGTCAAGCTTTTTTTCCATGCATTTAGTTAGCCTCCATGTGGTGCATCCATACAGCAGTATCAATATGACTGCTGCTTGGAAAAAAACTGCCTTTCATTTTATCGGTCAGGTCTGACTTCCAAATGACCGATAGCTTATTGATAGCTGTCCATGTCTTTGCTAGTTGTGTGTCGATGTCTGTCTCAGTTGATGAGACACTGCTTCCTTGGTAGGTGAGTTTGTCTACTAGTTTCAGAGAACTACCGTTTAGTGTGGAGATATCACCTCTTTGATTAAAACACATGCATTCTGTCTTGTCTGCCTTGATATGGAGGCCTATGCCAGCAGCTACTCGTTCCAAACTATGTACCGCCCAGTCAGCTGGGGCTGTAGAATACGCTGACTGCACCTCCTGAGAGGGGTAAAAACCCTCTCAATGAGGCTACCTATTGACCATGGGTGGCGACCCGTAATGCTTAAGGATAGGATTCTGGTGGCTGAGCAGTCCTTGATTTGGCAACCAAAGAGGTCATGTGACTTACAACACTCCCCTTTGGCTCTTACTGGACTAGACAGGCGGTCGAAGAAGCCCGATCTGATCAATCAGCTGGTCATGTTAGCCCTCTTTCAGTTTTTTGCAAAAATCTGAATTAGAGGGCGATGGCTGTAGGGTCAATCATGCTGAGGAAAGACCTATACTCTTTTCTGTCCCTGGGGGAGTAATTATCTTGGGAATGAAAACCCAGGGACAAAACTAAATTGTCTACCACCAGCATGAGTATATTTACTATGTCGCCCTGATGTTTTTAGGTGAATGGGTTTCTTCCTAGGCACATCCCCATGTGGGACTCCGTGTTGGGTGGGGAGCATAGTCAATGAAACTCAAACTTTCTTTATGGCCTATGAAAATATAACCCAAGCAAAAAACCCAAAAATGAAAAGACCCCTCAAAGAATCAGAAAGTGAACACGAGACAGATGGAAATTTCTATCAATTCATAGTACTTGAATCAATAGAAGAAACCCCAATGATCAAACTATCCCCATTCCTAATTCAAAAAACAATAGAAATGCATTGTAAACCAACCAATGTCAAAAAAGCTATGAACAACACCATTATTATACAAACAACAAATCAAAAACAATCAGAAAAAATACTAAAATGGAAACAATTTGGAAAACTAAGCATAAAAGCATACCCTTACCCAATCCTAAACTTCTCGAAAGGGGTTATGTTCCCTTAAAGAAATGACTACATCTTAAACCACAAGGCGTAACAGATGTGAGGAGAATCTCCATATGCAAAGAAACAAGAACTATAGACACAAACACATACATACTAACATTTAATTTCACCCACAACTCCAACCAGCGTTAGAATAGGTTACATAAATACAAAAATAGAAACTTACATACCAAACCTAAAATGCCAAAAATATAGACATCCTAAAGATAAATGCACTAGACCATCAATATGTGCAAAATGTGGAAATTCAAATCACACAGAATTAGAATGCAAAAACCCCTTTAACGGCATCAACTGCACAGGAGAACACCCTGCGTATTCACAAGAATGTGAAATGTGGAAAAAAGATTTACAGGCCAGAAAAATAGTAGAACAAACGCAAGAACATCCTAGTTATGTAACTAAAAAAGGAAATGAAGAAAAAGAAGATACAAAACCAAAACAAGAAGAACTGAACAAACTGATTAATGAATTAAAAAATCTAATAGAAATACTAAAAATGATCACAAAAGAGACAATCAGGGAACACATTTCAACAGTTCCAGATGAATATGTGACACAACCAAAATCAGGAAAAAAACCCTCAGCAAAGAGAAGGAAAAATCCAAACTAAACAAAAAACACTAATAAATGAACCAATCCCATTATCCAACAGATTCAACCCAATGGACATAGATCCTGTTGAAACAACCACAGAAGATTCTGATGAAACAACCACCCACATCAAAACAGACAGCATAAATTTCCAAAAGAGACTTCATAAAAAAATGAATATCAAAGACAACCCAACAGAAAAGGAAACAACAGATCCTACCAAAAAAAAATGAAACACAAGCTACAAAAAGTAGACATAGATCAACTTCACGATCAAAGGAAAAAGAAAAAATCAAAAACCAACTCCAAATCCCCCTATAGAAACTAAAAACAAACTTAAAATTGAAATGGACTCAACGCCCACAATCAAAAAGCCAGGGGAACTTAAACAAAAAGCACGGGCCCCCATTGGCCAGGCTGGAAGAGTAAATACAAACACAGAAGTGATCAGTGAAAGACCAGGAGGCACATTTAAACTGCCTCCAGCCAAATTTGATGCAGTCCCTTCACCATCCTCAGGGAACATCAAAATCTCTACAAAGATCATATAGTATAGAAAGCATGGACAACGACATAGACTGCATAGTTGTCAGCTTTGATCTGGAAGATATAACAAATAACTACAAGACTTGAAACCATTTAACTGTGTGCAAACAAATGAACTCAATCTTTTTTTAAATGTCACTTACAAACCATCCACTTAAAAAGTGAAAACGAAATTGCTGACAAACCTATCTCTCACATATCCTGTATATTTATTTGAATGTATGCAAACAAGTGACTGATGTTGAATTGCTGCTGTTGCATAGCAGTATTCAGGAATGTTTGACTGTGTGCAAACAGATGAGGTGAATAGAATGATTTGTATAGGACGGGATACTTGAAATCATTTGGCTGTGAAGAAAAATAAGCTTGAGCTTGTTGAAAAATATTATTAGCAGAATGTTTACAAATCATGTATTCACTTAAAAGTCATGTGTATAACTATTTAACTATATGCAGGCGAATCATTGATGTAGGGTTGAATTGTTGATGTTGTATAGCAGCAATCCTTGGACCCATTAGTTTGTATGCAGGCGGGTGGGCTCTGGCTTATTTGGAATATTATCTACTAAGTATTCGTTTATAAATCTTTGGTTTAACATGTGTGTAAATTAAGTTTGGCATTGTGTGGCTTGCAGGGGTTTTTATGCCATAAAATCAAACCAAACTAAACTTGAGAACATTTTGAGTCTTCCAAAAAACCCCACCCTTTCACTGAAATCTGACCAAATCAACCTTTTCACCAATATCTGGCCAAATAGAATCAAGAACTATCAAAAAAAAACAACCCATGCCCTAAAATCCGCATAGAAGTCAAAACCAACCTAACCTTTCTTGGCATTAAATGACCCACAGAGGTTGATATGCTGTTAAACGAAACTCAAACTCAGACTATGTAGCAGGGTTTCAACTTGGGTGGGTGTACTTGCTAAAAGCGCCATGTCATCGATGTAGTCCATGTCTATAATTGTTTGTACAGGGAATCTTCTGCTTCTTTCCTTTGTCTACTTGAAACTATTATCTTTCATTTTATCAATAGACATTCTAAGCACGTAGTCTAGACAGATGATAAAGAGGTATAGGGCTAATATGTCTCCTTGCAGCACACCTGCTACAATGTTGAAGTTGTCTATGTCTCCATCCAGGGAGCAGAATTTTACTTTCATGTTTCTATACAGGATCATTATAGCTGCGATGGTTTCTTTGGGTAGCCCAAAGGCGAGTAGTATTTGCTCCATCTTTCCTCTTTGTATGGAGTCAGAGGCCTTGGCAAAGAAGACAAATAATTTTGTTGCCTCTTGATTTTTTACAGGTACACCTCCTAAAATTCAATAGATAGTAAAAATTTGTGACATCGTGGATTGATTTCTCTGAAAGCCATTTTGGTTCTTCTAACCCGAGGTCACCCTTCTTAGGGAAGGGGAGGATGTATCCCTTTGTTCATCTGTCTATTGTGTTTTGATTTTATATGGCATTATGGTATTGGAGCAGTAGGTTGTTAAATTCCCTGGTCTGCCATACTTCTGGGGGTATTTCATCAAGTCCTGCTGCTTTTCTATTTTTAATTTTTCTTTGTACTGAGTCGAGTTCCTCTTGTGTTAACTATCCTAGTTTGATGTCTAATTGTTTACTAATAATTCATGTGTAACTTTCAGAGGGTTTCTGTGTAAATTCTCAAAATGTTGTTTTCATACTTGTGTTTGTTCTTCTTGGCTAGTAACTTTCAGTTTAGCTTTCGCAGTGCTCTTCCTTTTGCTCACTTCGATTACCATTTGCTATGCTATCTTAGATTGTCTATCTACAGCCAAGTCTCTAATCTTACTGATCTGATTTTGTAGGTATTCTGTTTGTTCTTTTATGTATATGTTAGCTAATTCATTTTGTGCCTTAAATTTCAGAGCATTGGTATTGGTTGGGTTCTTCCTGTTGCATTTGGAAGCCGTTTTCACATCTGCATGCTTTTTTTCTAACCACTAATGTCTCCCATGGAACTCTAGGTTTAGCTCTTTGTTTAGTTGGTATGCATTCTGCTGCCACTTCTAAGTGGGCATTGACAAAATTCTCATATTCATCATTCAGAGTATGTTTCTGACTTCTCTTGTAGTGCATTGAATTTGTTTCTTAGTGTTAATGCATATTTATCTCTAATATCCCTGTTATTAAGCAGGGACTGGTCATTGTGTACAGTGGTTGTTGTTCGAGCCATATTCTTTTGTAAGCTCAGTCATATCTTTGCCGTGACAACTCAGTGATCTGAGGACACACCCTCAAAAGATGAATATGCCTTGCAATTCAATGTGCTATTATTCCATTTCTTATTTATAAAGACGTAGTCTATCTGTGCTTTAGTATTATTTGCATAGGTGTAGGTCCATAGTTCTCCCTCTCTTTACTGAAATTTTGTATTGAGACATGTTAATCTATTTTCTATTGTGAAATCTGTTAGATGTTGTCCATTTCTGTTGGATGAGTTGTGTTAGCTCATATTTACCAACCCCTCCGCTCGGGCAGGATATGACACAAGGTCAATTTTTAAGCGGAGTTTAACAGGTTTGAATTCAGTTTTCCTTTTCCTGTTAGCTGAATTTGTTGTTTACGTTTTTACCAATTTGGGCATTTATGTCTCTACCAATGACGAGAACATTGTGTTTCGGGATGCTACGAACAAAGGAGGATAGCTCATTATAGAAGGCGATGAGGTCAGTTTCTTCACTAACATTGGTAGGGCTGTATCGGGAGATGATTGTTGCACTTGGGTTGCCATTAAAAGTAGCTACCATCATCCTCAGTTGTATTTTCTCAATGTATTTAGTGATTTTAGGGTCCGTGGTCCTATAAGCATACCTACACCTCCTATCGTGGCATTGACAGAGTTTTTCCATGCAGATGCAGTCACTAGCATCCATCCATTGCTAGTATCGTGATATTTAATATCCTCGCTGTGAGTGTACCTGTGTTCTTGTATGCATATAATGTCTATGCTATGATCTATGCCCGATGCAGTCAGCTCGGGTAGCTGTCCTATTTAAAGTTCTAATGTTGAATGTCGCTATTTGTATTGTGCATTTGCCTTTTAGTAATTTTTGTTTAGTTTGAGCTCTGTAGTTGATTTTTCGAACACTGAGGCCAGAGCTCCAACCTCAGCAGGACACGCCCCTTTTTTTACCCGCACGAAGTGGTTTGGACATATGGTTTGAGTGTGGGTCATGGTAATCTTTCGATGGTTGTTTTTATTCTCATCTATAGAAGCCACCCTTATAGATGAGCAGCAGTAGTTCCCCGATCGAACTATTTGATCCTAGCCATTGAACCATAGGATTCATATGCCCAGGGCCTGGTTAGGCATGGTGTTGAACCGTCAGAGGGTTTATCCACTCACCTTTATGTCTACCATGCTGCTTCCCAGGGCTTTTGAAAAAAAAAAAAATTTTTTTTCGCCCCCTTCTTTCTCCCCTCGTCTGCCAGTATTAAGTCTTAACTTAGTTAAAGTCCACAATTACTTTCTTTTTAAATTTCATCAGTCCTAATTTATGGTTTTTTGCATCCTTATAGGCGTTTCAATTTTATGCTAAGGATTTTCAATTTCTAATAAAGTCCAATAGTATCAGCTTCTCATGACCAATTTGAATTGTTACTTGGAATTACAGTATTTGTCTTTGCATTTAAAGCACAGATAGTATACAGTAGTGATTTTACAAATGAAAAATAAAATCATTCATGGATTTTAAAAAGACAATATATTACTGACCATTATTTAAACTCTGCTAGACTTGGAGTGGATTTGCTTAGTATTTTCATAGTATGTTTAATACAGTCTGTGTCGTCCAGGCTTCTGGTTATTTCTTCTTTTATACAGATGTATGTGTTTCTAGTGGTTATGGGGGAAAGGTCATTCAGTTATTCATTTCCCCCTCCTTTTTTTCTTTTTCTCTAGATATTTTGTCATTAACACGATTTTCCCAAAATTATTCTAACCTTACTCTAACTTTGGTTTTCAGTTTCTAATAAAGTCCAATAGTATTAGCTTCTCTTGACCAGGTTTAAAACCTTTGTAGACTAGATTTCCAAATTCATATGTATAATAGACCTATTTTGTTAGTGATGCTAATATTAATTCCTGACTACTGATAATACCTTTCTTTATTTTCAATGCATTTCTGTGGTAAAATGTGATGGCAAAGCATTTCTATTGTCAAACATTTTGGCAATGCATCTCTATAGTAAAATGTGTTGGCGTTGCCACCATTAAGGTCAATATCAAATACCATCCAATTTATAGAAATTATATTATAAATAATCTCAAATAAAAAAGAATATCTCTGATTAGCATTTAATGATTAGTTTCACTGAGAAATTATGATGATCCAAGTGAATATACCCATTACCCTAAAGTTTGAAATTGCTTTATACTCTTGGTTAGAGCATTCTAATTATATTTCAGTTGCAAAAATGTTGTTGTTCCTTTTTTTGCTGTGTTATTTTAACAAAGAAAGGAACAAGATTTGGATGATTATACAGTGTGTGGCAGAAATACCCCCCATATTTTAAACTGTCACCTGTGTGGTGCAAGTAAACTTAAGCAAGTGATAATGGTAGCTCCATCAAACTAATGTTTTACCCTTTTTTTTTTCTTTTTTTTCATCAGATGATCATGGTTTGAACAGGTACACACCTTTGCTGTTGAAATGTATTTTTGTAATATTGGTGAATTTGTTGTATCTGCATAAAGAGCTTTTCGTGCTCGTTTCATGTTATGTTGGTATGATGCTGCTCCAAGTAGAATTTTCAATCCATGGCAGTATCAATTCTCGTTCCAGAACTGCTAGATAGAGCTACCATTATCACTTGCCAAACTTCACTTGCACTACACAGATGACAGTTTAAAATATGGGAGGTATATATATATATATACTTGGCAGAATGAAAGTTAATCAATTGTACCTAATTATATCATCAGTTGTATTAACTGCCCATAAGCTGAGAATTATGAAATTGAAATATTTGGTTAAAGCTTCTCTCTCGTTTAAATCAATTAATTTGTGATATTTTAATTGGAAAGAATAACCAAGTTTAGCTGTGACACAAAGTTAGACTATGAGGCATCCATTGAGGATAATGAACTTAACATTGGAATTATGAAATAGTGCAATTAAAACAAAAAAAAAACAAGAAGCTCTTCACATTATCTTGACCCAGTCAGCTGGGGCTGCAGAATACACTGACTGCATCTCTGCAGAGAGGTGAAACTCCCCCAATAAGTATCCTGCATCTGACTCTAAACAGTCTGAGGGTGAGGCTCCAGTAATGCTGGATACCTCTTCGTTGCTATTGCTCTCAGATCCACTCTGACCCTGAGTGGTAGCACCTGAAAGGCTTCTATCCATAGTCAAATAGAACTGTTTGACATTTAAACTGTCATCATCATCATCATCATCATGGTGCCTCTGGCACAGATTTCCTTAACTCTCTCCCACCACTCATCTCTATCATCCATCGCTTTTGGCAGGTTTTCCATGCTACATCCTGTATCGGTGCTGAGCTGTTATAGATAGGTTCTAGCTGGTCTCCCTATCCTTGGTTGTCCATGTGAGGGAGTCCACAAGAGTACATCACTTATGAGCTAACCCTTACTTCTCCAGCAATGTTCCGCATGTCTTGCTCGTCTAATTTGGATGTTTTTTGAGATGGGTGGTAGGTGTCTGTACGCTGCTGCTTTGTCGGATGCTGCCTCCAGGATTTGTTTAATTCAGCTTGCAGCATTCTTGTGCAGTTGCCTTCAAGCTTTCTCTCCATACATAGTCAGCGTCCATGTGGTGCTTCCATACAGCAGTATTAACACGACCACTTCTTGGAAAAAACTGCTTTATTTTATCTGATAGGTCTGACTTCCATATGACCAATAGTTTATTGATGGCTGTCCATGTCTTTGCTAGTCATGAGTGTTGATGTCATTTTCAGTAGATGAAACGCTGCTTCCAAGGTAGGGGAACTTGTCCACAAGTTTCAGAGATCTTTCATTTAGTGTGGAGATGTCGCCTCTTTCATTAAAGCACATGAACTCTGTTTTGTCTGTGTTGACACAAAGACCTATGCCACCTGCCGCCCATTCCAAACTATGCAGCAGGGATTTGGTCTGGGTGGGTATATTTGCCAGAGGTGCTATGTCATCAGCATAGTCCATGTCCAATATCATTCATGCGGGGTATCTTCTGCTTTTTGTCTTTGGCAAAGTAAAGCCATTTTCTTTCATTAAATCTATAGACATTCGAAGCACACAGTTTAGACAGATAATAAACAGGTATAGGGCTAATGTGTTCCCTTGCAGAACACCTGTAACATTGTCCATGAAGTCTCTCTATTCAGTGAGTGCACTTTTACTTTCATGTTTTTATATAGCATCATTATAACTGCGACAGTTTCTTTGGGGAGACCATAGACGAGAAGTATTTGCTCCATCTTTCCTCTGTATGGAGCCAAATGCCTTGGAGAAATCTAAAAATAATAGTCTGGCCTTGAGTTTTTTTGCATGAACACCTAATATTTGATGGATTGTCAAAATTTGTGATATCGTGGATCGATTTCTCTGAAAGCCATTTCGGTTCTTCCTGAGAATTTTCTCAATTTCAGGTTCAATGCAGTTGAGTAGCAGAGCATTGTATATCTTGGCTGCAATGGAAGTAAGGGTTATATCTCAGTAGTTCTTGGCTATTCTGTGGTCACCCTTCTTAGGGAAAGGGCGAATGTGTACTTAGGTTAAAATTGTTTGAGATAGAACTATTTGATCATTTAACTGTGTGTAAACAAATGACTTAAGTTTAATTCGATTGTTTGTGATACATAGCAATACTTGGAACTATTTAACTTTGTTGACTTATGCTAAATTGAATTGTTTGAAATAGAACTATTGACATTTAAACTGTACTTATGCTAAATTGAATTGTTTGTGATACATAGCAATACTTGGAACTATTTAACTTTGTTGACTTATGCTAAATTGAATTGTTTGAAATAGAACTATTGACATTTAAACTGTACTTATGCTAAATTGAATTGTTTGAAATGGAACTGCCATTATATTTAACTGTGTGTAAACAAAAAAAACTATATTTATGCTTAATTGAATTGTTAAATAGTTTCACTTAATTTTATTAAGTGAAACCATTTAACTGTGCAAAAAAATGAACTCAGGCGTGTTTAAAAATGTTATCTACAAAATGTGTTTACAAATCATATTTTCAATATATGTATAAAAAGGATTTGATATTAAACATGATAATGTTAAGTTTGTTGAGACAACCACCTGAAAAATGTCTGAAGAACATATTGGTCAATATTCAAGAAAAAAAAATTAAGATGAGGATATTTATTGAAATGATCAAGGGAATGTGATATGTGAAAAAAAAAAGAATTGTGATAGAAAAGTACTTTTTTCTTTTCCCTGGTAGGAACCTCTCTGTTATATAAATTCACTAAAAAAAAAACTGCGTAATTTGATTGTTTGGGTCAGAGGTGGAGTTGTAAGTCATTGAAATTTAATGTCTACTAAAAAAGCCACATTCAATAAATTTAAGTTTACAGCAAAATTTCAAGTTGAAAATTTTAGTTGATAACTTGAACCAAATTTGATATATATAAACTACTTAACTGAAATTAACTTAACTCCACTTTTTATTAATCTTTTTTAAATAGCTTTTTAGAAAAAAGCATTGGGATATTAGGTTCTCTGAAATTAACCACTCTTGGTTTAGAGAGTGTTTTTTTTTTTTGTTTTTTTTTTTTGTGTGTGTGGGGCGGTACTTTTTTTTTTTTTTTTTTTTTTATTGCTAACTAATTTTACTACATTTATTGGGAGGCCCTGGAGTGGTATAATTGTAAGCAAGCTAGCATAACAAATCATTGCTAGTGAGTTTCATTCTCATTGGATGCTCCATAGTTCTGGCCTTGTGCCAAACTAGACTTAGTAAATGACCACTAGATAAGCAGACCATTAATAGGGAGTTTGATTCTCACTGGATGCTCTCTACTTATAGCCTAGACCCAAACTAAGTTTTATAAATGACAACTACATCAACATTGATAGTGAGTTTGATTCTCCCTGGAGACTCTATACTTTTAGCCTTGTGTCAAACAAAGCTTAGTAAAAGATAAGTGGATGAGCAGACTATTGTTGATTAGTTTGATTCTTATTGGGTGCTCTATACTGCTAGCCTTGTACCAAACTAAGCTGAGTAAATGATAACTCGAAAAGCAGACCATTGTCAGTGACCTTAATTCTCACTGAATGCTCCATACTTCTGGCCTTTTTTGAGCTAAGCTTATTAAATGATGGCTTTATGCCAATGGTCCGGGAGATCTGGGTTCAATCCCAGGTCGAGTCATACCAAAGACTTTAAAAATGGTACTAGATACCTCCTTGCTTAACACTCAGCAATATATGGTACGTATCAAGGGTCAAGTGGAGCAATCCAGGGAAAGTAGTAGTGCCCTCAACTATGGTCGTCAATATTACTTGTACTTTTTTTTTTTTTTTTTTTAATGTTACAGTCCTTATTTGGCCATTAATGTGGCCTACTTTATATCTAAAGTGTTTTGATTTGTCATCTTTGGAGGACAAGATCAAGTGAGTTGCTTTAGACACTGCAACAGCTGTTGTAAAAATAATAATTACATTACCATTAATATGATCATCATTTCAAGTCTCCTAATTC
The DNA here is from genome assembly GCA_963585895.1 of Sepioteuthis lessoniana. Lineage (NCBI taxonomy): Eukaryota > Metazoa > Mollusca > Cephalopoda > Myopsida > Loliginidae > Sepioteuthis > Sepioteuthis lessoniana. The sequence continues at coordinate 70,067 of CAUZXS010005729.1, read as the reverse complement.
TTTTTTGTCGGATTAATATCAACTTTTTAAGCTTGGGTCACACATTTTGATAAATTCTTGATTCTGTTTTTTTTAACAAAGGAAACATTTTTGTTTATATCTCTTCAAGTGGCCACTTGTATGTTACTCCCTCTTTCTGGATGTTGGTCAGAAAACACTCCTGCAATATGAGGCAATGAAAGGATAGTGAATATGCTTGCACCATTGGAACTATCTGCAGTTGTTTTGGCAAAGTTTCTCTGATTAGCATTCTGCTGCCCATCCAGTGGGAGAAACTCCTTCAAAACTTTTAATTAAAATAAAAAAGAATTAATAAGAATGAATAGATTATGGAATTAACTTAATTGCATCAATTAAATGTGAATCTAAGAGCATTTCTGGCCATCAGATAAAAAAGTTGTTTGAATCAGTATGCTTTTAAAGGATTTTTGTATTGATATTTAATTTAATTTTTTTCTTCTTTCCTTTTCCATTCAGTTTAATAATGTCATTTGTCATCCAACTTCTTCTAGGATTCAACAACCATGATATTGTTGGGTTTGAGGGAGACATCTTTCAAAAATAGATGGTTCCAGGGTGTTTACTCCAATTATTACCAAAATGGGTTAAAACCATCCTTTGTGTGTGGTTGAAAAATCAAGGGAGTCATGGGGAGAATAGAAAATGGCATTAGAATCCAGGAAATGTTTTTTTTTTTTTTTTTTTTTTTTTTTAATAAATATATACTGGAAAATTTGGAGGTGCTTTTAGTGCAGTGGTTATTATCGTAGAAAATGGACATGGCAATCCAACTGAGTTCAAATCCTCGATGGATTAACCATAGGGTAGTCTGGGCCCTTTAACCTTGGCATGTCAACCAGCCTAGGAGAAGGAAAACTCTGAATTCAAACTTGTTACTCTTCACTTAAAAAATTGACCACGTGTCACATCTTGCTTGCACAGAGAGTTTGGTAAAAATTCAAGTAATGAACTCTAAAGTAGCGGGGATTTAATATGATACATATATTTCTCTTGAGAAAGGCATGAATCCATTTCTTCTCTCTCCAGCTATGTCTAGATAGGTTCTTTAGACTTGGTAAGGCAACTAGTCTAGGAGAAAGAAAACTTTGAATTCAAACCATCTGTATGGTGCTTGTGGCAGAGAGGTAGGGTAAATATGTATACGTAAAAGTGAGGCTTTATTTATAGTGGGTTTGAAGAGTTAAAAGTTTAATTAATTGTTTATGAATAGATTGATCCTATTTACCCAACCCCTCCGCTCGGGCTGGATATGACACACGGTCAATTTTTTAAAGCGGAGTTTAATAGGTTTGAATTCAGAGTTTTCCTTCTCCTAGACTAGTTGCCTAACCAAGGCTGAAGAACCTAGTCTGTCCTACTATTTACCCATAGCTGGAGGGAGAATGATTGGATTCATACCTTCCCCAAGGGTATTAGTGCTATGTGAAATGCAGTCAGTCAGATCCAGGATTTGAACTCGTGTCGCCGTGTCCATTTCCTACGACGATAACGACTACACCACGAGCACCTCCATTTATGAATAGATTGATGTAATCTGAACGGGATATGTCACACGCCAACCAGATCAGACAGCTGATGCTGTGTGTACTGGTAATTATTGTGGTTTCATGTTTTCAAAGGCCTGAACAAATATGATTATAGACTTTGGGCTAGATTAGTTATTTTATTAAAACTGCTGTAGAGGAACTGCAGGAAAGATATTGTGTTTATTGTATATGGGAGAAATCTAACCTAGGGTCTTGGACTGCTCTGTAGGAGAGGCTTAGAATATAGTGATTGTATCCTCTGTAAAAAAAAAAAATGGTATCCTCAATATGACTCTAGACTACATCTGTTGGTGAGTTGGTGAGGCTCAAGTTATGGATTACCCTATCAGCTTGGACTGCAGAATAATCTAACTGCACCTCTGCTGAGGGGTAAGTTCCTCACCAGCCCAACAAGTGTCCTAGATATGACACAGCCATCTAATGATGAGACACCAGTTCTGAAGTTCTAAGGAATGTGGATTACCTATTCATTGCCATTACTCCCAGGCTCACTCTAACCTGGATTAGTAGTATCTATTAGGGTCCCATCTATGGGTCAAATGGAAAAATTCAATCATTCACTATACTTGAAGCCATGTAATTGTGTGTAAACAAATGACTAATGATAAATTGAATTGTTAGATAGCAATTCTTGAAACGATTTAACTGTGTGCAAAGAAATGAACTCTGGCTCATTTAAAAAATGTTACCAAAAAACTATTTGTTTACAAATCATATCTAATATATATATATATATAAACAAGATTTAGCATTAAATAAACCACATGGGTTGATATGCCTTAAAATACAACCAATCAGTTAACATCAAGTTCTGGAGATCTGGGGAGTGTGGCATAGTCCTTCATGGCCATTACTGCCAGGTCCACTCTGATCTGCAGTGGTAGTACCTGTTAGAGTCCCATCCATAGATCAAATAGAACTGTTTATGAATTATTTGTATTCAATAGAAATACCTGATGCTATATAATAGAAAATTGTATTAAAAATAATTACTTGAAGATATAATTGTATACTAAAGTGCTAGACTGCGGAATTGTAGTAAGCGAGTTCAAACTCCAGTCACGTTATTACATTCACTTTCTGACAAATGCCCTTGGGAAAGGTATGAACCCCCTTATCCTCCCAGCTCTGGGTTAAATAGCATCACTGTTGTTCTACTAGAAGGATGGCTTTGGCATTAAATAACCCTTGAAGGTTGATATGCCATTAAAAACATAGAAACTTGTATACAAACAAATAGCTATTGTTAAATAGAAGTAATTACTTGAAATCATATAATTATTAGTATTTGATAAGAATAGTCTAAACTATACAACTTTGTGCAAATTATTTATACTAGACAGGAATACTTGATATTATTTAATGGTGCACAAAAAATTCTTAAAAAATTATACAAAAAATGTAAACATACAACGTATGCAATTCCCTGACCTCTAAGAATGAAATAACCCTAAGTGGGTTGACATGACATTAAAACCAATCAACCAATGACCAAAGTGAATCACTACTCAATCAAAATTTAGGAATTAATGCTATGTTCTTTTACAAAGAACCAAATTATACACAAAAAGATGTCTTATGTGGGTAGCATGAATACTCTAACAATTTATGCATAACAAATTTGTACAAAATTTAGCTTAATATTGTTGCAGGGGAGTTTTCCAAGTGCTTTGATAAAGACTGAATTATAAATAAAGCTAGCAAAACAAATAACTGGAGGTTGGGTTGAAAACATGTCTTTTTATGTATTTTTTTTGGTAATGAGCAATAATTTACAAAAGATATAGTGTGAATATCAATTTTTCTATGTGTACAGGGTACATAAATGTTCTTGTCATCTTTTTAATTCATTACTTACATATCCATCGTCAGATTCCTTTGTGGAAAAAACTTTGTTACTGTCACGAAATTTTGTGACTGATAGTTTTGGTTTGGCATGTAGAATCTGTTTATCTTCGACTCTGGACTTCGACTGGAGTAAAATAGGGGAAAGTTATATCTGGAAGCTATGACTCCTGTGGGTTAGGGACCATTATAGGTCTTGTTTTATTTTGTGGTCTAAAGTTATTTAAAAGTCCAATCATTTGTTTATATCTTGGACAAATATGCCAGCTAAATTCAACAGGAGTGGAGATTTATGGTGATCACATTTTCATTTCTGCAAAGACCAATCATATAAATAGGTATCATCATACATTTAGTTTTAAATGAATCATTGTTTACATTTGCTGTAAACTTTATTAGAAGTGTGTGTATGTGTGTGTTATGAATGCAGTTTTGGAGCCCCTAAAAGTTTCAGAAACAGTCTTCAACCGTTTCAGATTGAGTTGAAGGATTTATTTTCCCTCAAAACCAAGAGTATAAAGTCTTTTTGGGATTTCAGATGTTGACTGAGCAGGTTATTTAAAAAAAAAAGAAGCTAAATCTGTCTTGTATCCCAGTTAAATTTGTAGTTCTATATGGCAGTCATAAGGAGTGAACTTGTGAGGGGAAATACTGTTTTATAGTTTGGGGTTTTGTTTTTGTTTTGTTTTTTTTTTTGTTTTTTGAGTGGGGTTCTGTTCATCTGTATATAACTTTTTAGCCTTTTATGGAACTTGTCATTTGATTTAAAAATTTTTTTTTTTTTTCTTAATTTTTTTCAGGTCTATCCTCTTTTGATCTGTGGCAAAAGAGACTTAGCAGACATTAGTTTATGGATCCTCACCGACGGGGTGCTGAGAGGTTCTAGGCATGCCCATGGATCCAAGATCAGTTCATTATCCCCAGGTAAGTAACAGTTTGATGGATTATCTTTTTCTATATATCTCTTCATCCTTGAGATATATGTATTTTAGGGTTTCTGCATGATAAAGTGAAAATCTTGAAGATTTTAAAAAGTTTTTATCTATCATGACTCTAATCCATTTTGATATTAAATCTCTGTGTCTATTTGTAACAACTAAAATAATCACATTAGATTGTTATTTTGTTAGGACTATCAATCTGGAGTAAAAATGAAAATATTTAAGTTGATAAATCTTGAGTATTACTCTCTTAGAATTAAATAAATGTCACTACAAAACTCTGTGAAATGTTTCAGAAAATATTCATCATCTTGTCGTGCCATCACATGGATAGATATTTGTAAGATCTACTATAAAATCAAATGTCTACATCTGTTTGTTTGTAAGTGAATTATTTGAAAAACAAGATATTTTAGCATAAATTTTTCTGTAAGATATCCCTAGATTTGCCCAGCAATGAAAATGAAATTGGTTTTGAGTTGATTTGGCTTCTGAGAGCTGAGTTAGGGGTATTTTTTGGATATCCCAAAACATACTGGTTTTACAAAGATACATTTTTAAATAAAAACAAATAACTGAATTAATTCAGAAGATATATAAAATATCTTTTACTAATCTGTTATATTTTATGTTATTCCCTCCACTTGATTGCCCAGTCGGCTGGGGCTGTAGAATATAGCGACTGCTTCTCTGCAGAGAGGTAAGACCCCCCCCCGCCACCAACGAGTGTCGTGGATATGACATTAAACAATCTGATGATGAGGTTCCAATAATACTGGAGCTTTGGGGAATGTGGAATACCCCTTCATTGCCATGGCTCCCAGGTCCACTCTGGCCCAGAGTGGTAGCACCTGATAAGGGTCCTATCTATGGGTTGAATAGAACTAAACTGGGTTTCCTTTACTATACTGATTTTTTGCATTTAAACTGCATAAACTGTGTACTTATGCTAAACTGAGTTGCTTGAAATAGAACTGTTTTGACGTCTAAACTGTGTACTTATGCTAAACTGAATTATCTGAATTAGAACTGTTTGACTAAAAAATAAACTGTGTACTTAGATTTAAACTGCCTGCTTATACTAAACTGAATTATTTGAAATGGAACTGTTTTTTGACATTGAAACTGTACTTACACTAAACTGAATTGTTTAATATAAAACTGTTTTGATATTTAACTGTGTGTAAACAAAATCTGTACTTATACTAAACTGAATGAGAACTGCTTGACTAAACTGAATAGCTTGAAATATAAATGTTTTTCCCTATTAAACTGTACTTACATTTAAACTGCGTACTCATGCTAAACTGAATTGTTTGAAATAGAACTATTTTCATAAAAATGGATTTGGCATTAAATAACCTACAAGGGTTGATATGCCATAAACCCCAAACAACCTACCAACCCTCCGCTTGAGTAATGTTTGGTAGCACATCTAGTTATATATAGCAATCTGACACCTTCCTGTGATATATATTTATTGTATATTGTCTCATTAGTAACCAGATGAATTTGTAGATTGATAATAACCTTTGTGAACTTGCTGTTGTTATTAGGGATTCTCAAAATATAGTTCTCATTGTTGCCATACGAGACAAACCATTTAGCAATAAAATAATTTTGCTTCTGGGATTTCTGGTGGAAAAATTCGAAACAATGTTACATGAGCTGACTATTTTTTGTAAGTTTATTTTATGTTTGGTGTTCTAGAACTTTTAAAAAGCTCCAAAATATTGGATTAATTTTAAAATCTTTTATTGATATTGTTATGGCCTGTTAGGGGTCTGAAAGAAGACACAAGAGAAAGTAGGTGGAACAAGTGTATTGAATAAACAGAACATATATATGTTATGGTACCTACCTTACGGACTCTTCCTATTACTATGAATACCGGGAGAATATTCATCTCGGTGTTAAGTTCACTCCAGCCGAACACTTCGGCAGTCAGACTGACATTCAACACTCTTTTACCTATGCTATATTTATACTTTCATTCAATATACTTGTTTCACATAATCCTGAGTTTGTGTCTTTCTTGCAGACCTTTTACTGGTCCACAACAATATACAAAATAAGAGTGTTGGTACGGCTAGTAGAAGTGTCTGTCCAAAACTGTCAGATTTGACTGCTGGGAAGAAGTCTCTCAGAGAGTAAAAAAGGGTTAGTATTTATGAAAGAGGAAGAGTTCATTATTGTGAAGATAGGTCACCATACCAGATATTTAGGGATCTCTCTCTTGACAATCCTTGGAGGATCTTAGAAAACATATTTAGGTAAACTGAAAGCTTTAAGAACAAGTAGAATACACCCATTATAATGTTGTTGGTGCAAGGAGGAGGAGGAAGAAGAAGAAAAAAGAATTCTTTGTTTTTAGATAAATTCAGAAAATATGCAAACTATTTTTGTGTGCACAAATTTGGCTGTTAGTTTCCAATGTAAATAGATCCTTAGATGCAATGAGGACCTGTCCGTGTTTAACATTTTAAAACAACTGTCGCTCTTTGCTTATGCTCAAATGGTTTATATTTTTCATGAAGCTGTCTGTCTTTCCCTGTGTGCAAATGCCCTTGGGAAAGGCATAAATCTATCTGTTCTCTTGTCAGTTATAGGTAAATAGGGCTTCTTGGGTCCTTTAGCCTTAGTTAGGCAACTAATCCTGGAGAAGGAAAAGTATGAATTCAAACCAGTCTGCTGGAATGTAGAATACAGTAAGAACCCCCTCTCTCAACAAGTGTCCTGGATATGATCCTTAACCATCTGATGGTGAAGCTCCAGTCCTGGATCTTGACGAATCTGGAGTTCTCCTTCATTGCCATTACTCCCAGGTCCACTCTAACCCAGAGTGGTAGTATATATTTGGGTTCTATCTATGGGTCAAATAGAAATATTTATTCATTTTCTATACATTAAACCATTTAACTATGTGCAAACAAATGACTGTTAAATTGAATTATTAGTATTGCATAGCAATACTTGGAACCATTTAACTGTGTACAAACAAATGAATAATTTTGAATGGAATTACTAGTATTAAATAACAAATCTTGTAACCATTTAACTGTGTGCAAATAAAACTATTAGTGTTAGATAGCAATAAAAGTAAAGTTGGTGACTGTAATCTAGGGTGACCTGAAAGCACCCTTTTCAATAGCTTCTACATCAAGGTGTAGGGGAGGGTGCCACTCCATTCCATGGATTACTCCACTTTACCTTTGATCCTCACCTTATAATGCTGAGTGTTAAGCAAGGCGGCATCAAGTACCATTTTTTTTTTTATCTTTGGTATAACTCAACCTGGAATTGAACCCCAGTCTCTCAGACCACTGAAACCCCCTGTGTGCAAACAAATGACTTCTGGCTTGTTGAAAAATTGTTTCCTACAAACTATTCATTTACAAATCATAGACATTTAATGTATATGTATAAAGAGGATTTGGCATTAAATAACCTACAAGGGTTTATATGCTGTAAGATTTAATCAGCTATTATATATATATTATTATGTACTCTGCTACCAATGTTGGAGGTGTTGGGTAAATACATACCTAGAAGAAAGAAGCCTTCAATGATCAATAAAAGAATTTAAAATGAATTCTGTATTTTTGACTTTATTAGAGTTTCTAATTAAATTACCATAAATTGTGGCATATAAGTTAACCTTTTAAGCCTGTAAAACAAATCTCTACCAAATTAAGGGTCAACTAATACAGCAGGGTTAAAATCCAAATCTTTACCTCTTAGTGTTCAACCAGTGGTGAATTTTTGGATTTTTGCCCTGTCGTATAAGTCGACACTTTGTTTTGTAGAGATATTTTTTTGAGGCTTAAAAGATTGATCTATATGCCACAATTGATGGTATTTATGAGAAATCAGCAGCATCTTAACTTTCCGAGATATTTAAGAATGTATGACTTACTTAAACCAGCCTCATCTGTCACATTTGTATACATTTCTATCCCCTCTTTCAACCATTTCTTCTTGGAAAGTTTATCATGCTATCACCATGCAATATTAGAGTATTTTTTGTTAATTTATCCCTTAAGTCTCTCAGTCAAAACTAAAATTTGCAGAAAGATAATCAGTGTGTAAATTACTGCAATTATGGCGGGGGCTTCCCAAAATATCATTATTGATGCCATATAAGGCAAGCCTCCCAACAACAAAAGAATTTTGTGTGATATTTCTGATGTAAAAATTCTGAATAACATTATGGAGTGGAGGGAATGCTTTTCATTTGTTACTGAATTGTGTGTTCTGTATATATTATTACAGAAATTCTTTCTTGTGTTGGTTTTAGAATAGACCTATGTGGAGTCCCTGTGACGGTGTAGTAAACGAATTCAAACTCCAATCATATTATTACTTTCACTTTCAAACTTATACCAATGGGAAAGGTATGAACTGTCTTATTCTCCCAGCTATGAGTTAAATTGTACCACTACTGTTCTTTTACAAGGATGGCTTTGTCATTAAATAACCCACAAAGATTAACATGCCATTTAACAAAGAAATCAACCATAAGATTAGATGAGTGGTGAACACATCAGGTTCCCATTGTAACAGTGATCTATGATGATATTAATGCTAAAAAGGAGTCAAAGATTCTAATTAGCATGTCATAAGTTGACTGCTGTCCATGATGATGTCAATGCTTCTATTTAGAAAGGAGTGAAGGATACTAATTAGCATTTCACAGTTATCTTCATTATATCAAGACTTTGGATGATTAAAAAAAATTATGTTCAGCATGTAGACCTCATAAAATTATCTGAATGATAATTTTATGAGGTCTACATGCTGAACATAATTTTTTTTAATCATCCAAAGTCTTGATATAATGAAGATAACTGTGAAATGCTAATTAGTATCCTTCACTCCTTTCTTTTGTAAATTGAACTGGAAATTGCTTTATTCTCTCAGTTAAGCCTTTTAAGTGTATTGCTTTAAATGAAATTTCACTGCCATGTACCAGTTTTGCTGAGTTAGTTTGACACACACACCCACAAGAATTATTAATATATAAATAGAAACTAAAAATTTAAACAGTTATTGTTTGTATATAACACTCACTCTTAGGTTATGATATTCTGGAAAAAAATCTATGTACGTTATATGCTCTGACTTTTTAGAATTAGTCACTTCTAAATTTGACATTTATTCAGCTTTTTATCCAATTGGTATAGACTGAAAATAAAAATTTATTATGTTTGGAAATAAAAAATATTTATTTCTTGTATATAATGTGCACCTCTAACTTTTAGACTTGCAAATGTAGAGAAAAAGTGTGTTGCCTAGGGAACCGCGGTTCAATCCCATGTTATACTATACTAAAGACTCAAAAAATAGTACTTTATACCTCCTTGCTTAACACTTGGCATTATCAGGTGAGGATCAAGGGTAAAGTGGAGCAATCCAAGGAAAGAAGTAGCACCTTCCCCTACACCTCTGTGTAGTAGCTATGGAAAAAGGAACTTTCAAGTTACCCTCAACTATGATTACCAACTTGACTTTTTTAATTAGGGTATGTGCTATTGGCCTAATGTGTAGAGTGTTCGCCAATGGTCCGGGAGACTGGGATTCAATCCCTGGTCAAGTCATACCAAAGACTCAAAAAATGGTATTTGAAGTCACCTTCATTAACACTCTGTATTATAAGGTATGGATTTGAGGGTAAAGTGGAGCAATCCAGGGAATGGAGTAGCGCCCTACCCTACACCTAGGTGTAATAGATATTTAAAATGCTGTCTTCAGGTTGCCAACTTTACTATGTGCTATTCAAATACTCAGAGAATTTGTTCATTTAAAAAAGAAAAAAAATATATTGCTGTGACATAATAAGTTCCTTTGGCCATTTTGTTGACTGGCTCATTAAGAATACTGCTCATTAATAGGCAATAGCAATTCTTTATTGCATTTGATGTGTGCAGACTGTTAAACTTTCCAAATAGCAGCTTGTTGTATATTAAGAAAGGCAGTAGCAATTAAACTCTCTTAGAATATTTTAAAGCATTTATTGTTTCTTTTTGATGTAATGAAGGAACTTTCAAAGTTGTGCCCGAGAAACAGCTGAATATTAGCAAAAAGTAAAACTGAAGACTACAGTGATGTTCATTTTTTTTTTAAATTGTCTGGATATCTCTTTTAATGTCTATTCTCTGGCCTTTGATGTTACATCTAATCAATATTGAGTGTCACTTGGTACTTTTTTTGTTTGTTTTTAAGTTCTCCAATAGAAACAATTTCTATAAAAGCTTTGTACTTACTTGGGTAAATTCTTGGATCAAGCTTAAAGCAATGGGTATGGAAGACCTTAATAGCAATTATTTGGTTTATGCATGCATGTGTGTGTGTGTTTTGAAAACTAATTCACATATGAGATTAAATTCACACTTGCTTTATTTTTACAGTTTTTCTTTCTTTAAAATCATGTACAATGATGTTTGCTTTGATAACAGAAGAATTAGAAAAATTGAGAACCAATTTTTTCTGGAATTTTTTTAGGAATGGAATCATGAAGTTGTCAAATGTGAATCCCTAAATAGATTATGCTGATTACTCTCACTAGAATTTTCCCAAAAGCTCAGGGATTATGCCAAGAATTCTCATAGAAAAATTTTTTTGTTGTACAAAAAAATAAGTGAGTAGGCATAAATTCTTGCATCCTTACAATGTATTTTGATTAATAAAGAAAAGTTGGCGATCTTAGTCGAGGGTGACCCGAGGGCTCCCTTTTCAATAGCTACTACACAAGAGTGTAGGGGAGAGTACTACTTCATTCCCTGGATTGCTCCACTTTATCCTTACCTTATAATGCTGAGTGTTAAACAAGGAGGCATCAAGTACCATTTTTTTGAGTCTTTGGTATGATTCGACCTGGGATTGAACCCCGGTCTCATGGACCATTGATGATAATAATGAGAATATATTCATCTACATCATGTGTTCAACCAGGGCTTTCTTTCATTTGTTGCTATTATACATTTGACAATTATTTAGTAGCTAATGTACTTGACTGCATCATTGTGTAGTAAGCAAGTATGAAGTCTAGTTGCACTATTATGTTCATTATGTGATGAATAACATGGTGGGGTGGGAAGTTATAAACTCCCTTATCCTCTCCCAAGCTATAGGCTAAATAGTACCACTACTGATGTCTAACAAGAATGGCTTTGGCATTTAATAACTCATAAAGGTTGATATGCCATTAACCAAAAAACTGAAATTATTTAGTAATTTAGCTCCTCTGTTTTTATGGTAAGTCATTTATTCATTTTTTTTTTCTTTTTAATATTTTAGAAAGAGAGGGTCTTAAGTCATCCATGAGAGTTGGTGATTTTTGAAAAAGGGTCAATCAGTTGGTTACCAGGAGAGCAACAAGTAACAGCCTGATTTCTAAAGCTAGCCAAAACCCGCATAGGTGTTAGGCTATGATTTGTCAAAGACTACATCTTTCTTTGATGGAGACTTGAAAATATCATTTCACATCTTCCTACTTTTGAGACTGGTCTAGAGGGAAGTTATAACATTAGCCATGAATTGGGTGGTATTTTTCTGTGACCACAAATCTGACTTTTTCTTTCCAATCTCATTTCATCATCATCTCTTCATCTTAGCTTTGGCTTTTCATCTCTGCCTACTTTCTTTTATACATTTGCAGTACTACACATCACTACTGTGTATTTTGAGTAATAATTGAAAATATTTATCTGCGTTGTGTGCTAAGCAAGGGGGTTTCTTTCATTTCTTGCTCTTATACAGTCAAGAACTATTTAGCAATTTCATGTACCTTTGAATGATTTTACAATAAGTCAATTTTTTCATTCATTGGAATCTGAGGGCATCAAAATGTTACTTTTATTTGGGTATTATTCATTGACATTTCTTTTTAAAATACCCTTGATTTGTAATGGCTGGAAAAAGTGAAAATGATTTCATTAATATGTCAAATAGTGAATCAGAAATTTCATTTTCTATTGGAGAGACCCTATGTGACTCCCTCTTTCTATCTGTGTCCACTACAGAGGGTTAAGACCCCCCCCCCAAAAAAAAAGATATATCTTGGGTATGACTCTAAACTGCATCTGTAAGAGTACTTCAGCTCTGAAAATCAGGGTAGTGTAGAGTATCCCTTCATTACCATTACTCCCAGGTCCACTCTGACTCAGTGTAGTAGTACCTGTTAAGGTCTCATTTATGGATAAAATTTAAAAATTATTTGTATTTGACAGGAATGTGTGCTAAGAAAAAACAAAAACCTTTGAAGAAACAATTATATCAAATATATAAATATGAATGTACAATGAATGCAGTTATCTAACCTCATGGTGTAAAAACAGTCACTGTTGATTGGGGCTGGAAAATGCACCGACAGCATCTCTGGAGTGGAGTAAACCCTCTACCCAACAAATGTTCTGGATATGACATTAAACAATCTGATGGCAAGGCTCCAGTAATGCTGGAGCTTTGGGGAATGCAGAGTAATCTTTTCATTGCCAAGGTCCACTCTAGCCTTGAGTGGTAGCATCTGAAAGGGTCCTATCTATGGGTCAAATAGAACAGTTTGATATTTAAACTGTGTGCAAACAAATGGCTAATGCTGAATTGACCTTTTTGAAATAGAACTGTTTGATCATTTAACTGTGTGTAAACAAATGACTGTTTAATCAACTTGTTAGTGTAGAAGTCACTACTCTAACATGCAGAATAAACAACATGAACAAGAACAACATTTGCCTGTTCAACAGCCCCAGCTGGGAGACAAAAGGTAAAATGGGCAGTAACCCAATACCGAACCTGTAACATATCAAGCAAGCCAGTCTATACACACTCTAATATACCCATTCACTGGACCAGCAACCAATCACCGTCCAGAGAATGGACTTGGCTACTTGTGAGCAATGGAATGCCCCAATATCCATATAATCTCACCTCAAGTTGTAGCATTGCTTTTTACATGAACAAGTATCTACTCACAGCTAATGAGCATTACGAACGAATTCTAACAGTTAGTGATACATAGCAATAATTGGAACCACTTAACTTTGACTTATGCTAAATTAAATTGTTTGTGGTAGCAATATTGTGAACCATTTAACTGTGTGCAAACAAACAAGTAATGTTGAATAGAATAATTTGTGGTAAATAGCAATACATGTATCCAATTCTCTGTGTGCAAACAAATGATTGATATTGAATAGAATTATTATTGTTAGATAGCAATACTTGAAACCATTTAACTGTGTGTAAACAAATGACTGATGTTTAAATGAATTGTTAGTGATAAGTAGCATTACTTGGAACCATTTAACTTTGTTGACTTAGGTTAAAATGAATTGTTAGAAATAGAACTGTTTGACCATTCAAGTGTGTGTATCTACAAAATGTGTTTACAAATCATGTTTTATATATATGCAAAAACTGGAGTTGGCATTAAATAACCAACAACGGTTGATATGCCATAAAACTCAACCAAAAAGCCATAAAAACATTGTGCAGGCTTATCGATAAACCAAAACCTTTGTGCTTATAACCTTGTATCATAAGTGCTATTTTATAACTTTTAATATTTCATGATGATGTGTCCTTATACCTTATTTAAACTTTCTTCCTTTCGTATGCCATGAACTACAGTGTAACCCGGATATAAGAGAGATTTTCTCTGGTCCCAAATTAGAGCCTGTGTTACCTGAACAAAATAGACCAAACCCTGATATAAGATACTTCTTATCAGGCCCTGACAAACTCTCTTATATCCAGGTTACACTGTAATTTCTGTGTTGTTTTTTTTTTGTTTGGTTTTTTAAGCCATGCTTAATAATTTGGCATAAAGAGAGCAATAATGGTTTCAAATAGAAAGGGGGAGAAAAACTATTGAATAAATATTGATATGTCAGGTGATATTTTGTAGTAGCAACCTACGCTAATTAATATGTTGGTTTGAATGATGATGCTAACACCTAAAAAGCACCGATTAAAAAATTTACAAAACAACTAATTTTCAGATTTTTTCAAAAAGATTTTGTATTCATCTAATAAAAGATAGATTTATTCAAAAGAAGTTTTCACTTGAAATTTTGAAGGCACTGTGGGTTTTTTTTTGGGGGGGGGTCCCCCTATTTTCAATCACCACCACCTCCTCCTCCTCCTTAATTAAATTTTTTTAATTAATGAAGGTGACAATAATGTCTTCATTTTCTCAAAGATAATTTCATGGATTTGTACATTTTGCTTACCCTTTATTTTAAAAGAAAATCCAGCAGATGTTCATATGAATGTCTTGCTTTTTTGAAAGTTTAAACTGAGGAAAAGTAAAATGTTATTCTTGACAAATTTTTAGTTTTATTTTCTAATTTTCATCTTAAAAAGTTAGTAAAAATGGAGAAAAACATTCACATTAATGTTTTTGTAATTTTTTTTTTTTTTTTTAAATTTGGCTTTTCATTAGGTGATAATTTTGATGTAAACATTTGCAAGTGTTATAAATACACCATTTAGAGGGAAATAATCCTTTTGATCATGAACTTTTTGAATGATAAAATGTTTTCAAGAGTTATTAAGCATTCGATCTTCCTGTACTTTTAAAGGTAAAGGTGGTTGTCATATTAACTTGATTGCCTAAGTATTATTTTTAAAAAATGCTATAGTTTTTATAATAAATAAAAGTAGGTTTTTCATTTCAACCCTGAAAATGTCATACTCATGCAAAACTTTAAAAAATCAAACAAACTCGATAGTGAAGGAGTTAAACATAAGTTTCATGTGTAAAAGATTTACAACTGAGATTCTTTTTTTTTTTTTTTTTTTTTTTGTTTTTTTTAGATAGATTGAAATTCTTTAGCAATAATTTAACTTGGTAGTGAAAAGATTAAAAAGACATTAGGATTGTTTTTGTTTGTTTTCTAGCAAAGCAAAAAAGCTAAAAAGATTGGTTTATATTTCAAATGTAAGTTGTTTGAATTACCGCCAGAGAAAATTGCAAGAGTTTTTTTTTTTTTTTTTATTTTTTTTTTTTTTGGTTTTGGTTTTGTGTGAGTGAGTGGATTGTTCAAACTGTATTAGACTAGTTTTTGTAAACTAATTTTTTTTTTTTAAGTTAGCAAGTGTTATAGATACAACATTTCATGGGAATAATCCTTTTAATTATTAACTGATTAGATAAAATGTTTTCAAAGATTATAACCCTCTTCATTTCCAAGATAATACTGATGGTGAATCGGTCATCTTCAATAGGTTGCTAAAGATATATATAAAAATAAAAACCGCAGAAACTGACCAATTTACTGCAACCATTCATGATAATTATTCTTTTTAAGAGATTTGGGACTGTTTATTGCTGGGTGGGGAAATAAATTTTGAGTTTGTATTTTAAATGTAGCCTGGGGGAGGGGTGTCCTTGTGGTGTAAAGTGTTGGACTGTAGCTTTGAAATGAGCAAATTTAAACTCCAGTTGCGCTAAGATGGTCACTTTCAGACTAATGTCCTTGGGAAAGAAAGGTATGACCTCCCCCCACCGCCAGCTATAGGTTAAATAGTATCATCACTGTTTTTTTACAAGGATGGCTTTTGCATTAAATAATCCATCAAGGTTGATCAGCCTTTAAGCAAAGAAGCCAAACCCTACCAAATATAGGCTATCTAAATTAGTGATGTGGAAGAGTGCATGTTTTTTTTATTTGTTTTGTTAAGAACCAGTTGCTAACCAAGTATTAGACTTGTTTTAAACAAATTTTAATTTTTTTCCAGACTTAAAAATCAATCTGTATTTTTCTTAAGAAAATTCTTAGATTTTATAGTGGAAATCTGTTTACCATAACCTCTGAGCTTACCAGTGCAAATTGAAATGGCATTTTGAGGGTGCAGCATCAAAATATATATATATGTATATATAGGAAGTAAAAGAAATTCTTTGATGCTGATGGGTTGTAATGGTGGTATGCAGCAATTTCTACGAACTTGCTTCCAAGTGCGATCAGTTGTGCCATTTTCTGCGTGGGTTTGTGTTGAAATATTTCCAGCCAACATGGAATACCTGTGGACTGGCAATCTTCCAGATTCTTGACTTTCTTTTATTGCCTCAGTCTGCTTCATTCTGTTTGGTTTTCTACAGTTTTGCCTGTAGTTGATATTTTATCTAATTCAGTTAGAACTTGATTAAATAAAAAAAAAAATAATGATGTCTACTTATAAATGAAGACCAACAGGAGAATGACAGTTGGCAGACAAATTGACTATTGATATTCAAGCTTTGTTTAGTTAGGCACAAAGCCATTAGAATGAAGCCCCTCCCCCATGAGAATCAAACTTATGATATTTACACTTGGTTTTAAGAGATGTGCTTGTTAATCATTACTCTATGTTAGGTACCCTATTTATTCAACTTTAGGCATAAGGTCACCAGAATGAAGTCCCCTGTGAAAATCAAACTGTCTAGTTTATCAAAACCACTCTGTTCGAGCTTAGAATATGCTAACAGTGGAATACCCCTTCATTTCAACTACTCTCAGGTCCACTTAGACCTGGAGTGGCAGTACCTGTTAGGGTGTTACCTATGGGTCAAATTGATCTGTTTAAAAATTGTATTCAATTGGACCATGTATGAAAAATTTCTCTTAAACAATTACACAAAAAAGGAAATATGTGTTGCAGTGAGGTGGTAAGAATGTCGATGTCACAAATGTTTTATTATGATGTGATTGACAAGAGAGTAGACAAAGGATGACAAAGACAAGAGGGTAAGTTTTGAATGCCAAACTTTTATTGGGCAAATCATATACAAAGGTCTGGTGAAGCAGGAATTGGTCTGCTATAATTCTGACTGGCTGCCGCATCATTTCATGATACCTGAAAAGATCCTTAAACAGATTGAAGATGTCACATAGCAAGACTATTAATCCTTAGAAGCACTGTTAGGTTGAATTTCGGTATGATAGCTTTTAAAAAGGTTTATTTTTTACTTTCTGTATTTAAGTTCTGATAATAATTGTTTGAAAGTGCAGTCGTGATTACTGAGTCTGTTGCTGTGATTGGTTGGATTCTGCATCAGTTGCTTGCTGGTAAGAGAGGTGCTGGTAAAAAGTGTGCTGCTACCAGTGGAAAGGAGTTCATCTAACTCCCTTACCTCTGAACATAAAACTTGCTACTGACTGAAGTTTTGTGATCAGTAACTTCCTCAATATAGAAGGGAAGGCCAATGTATTGGATGGTCTAACACATGTGTAAGTGGCAAAAATTCTGTGTTGTTGAAACGGGAAGTCTTTCTTTTTAATATGAACAATAATGAAATATCTCATATCTGAAAGGAGATTATAAATGCAACCTGTTTTGTTCTACAATTAGAGGCTATCTTTGAAATGATCAGTAAAATTAATTCATCTTAAACGACTTTGTGTCAGTAACAGAAAATTCCACTCACCAAGGAAGAGGTGATGTTATTATTGATACCGGAGCTTGATTGTTTCCAGTGGAGAGATAAATTCTGTTTGCTGACATCATAGATGACTGTTTTTTCAATGGGGATTTAGATTTGAGTAACTGGAGGGTTATGATAAATGTAAAATGAATGTGATTCCTTAACCTCTAGGTATAAAATAACCCTAGATTGGTTGACATGCTATTAAAATTAATCAATCTAAAACACCTTAACCTTTGAGCATATATCATTTGTATGTAGAGTCAAATCCAAACAATTTGTATATCATTCCCACTCTGTTATTTTAAAATCAAATAAATTAAACAACTGTTTCCTATGAAATTAGGAACACTGAAGAATTATTTTCAGGTTATTTTTGTTCTTTCCTCTCTGGAATTTCTTCATCTTTTTCTTGACTGGTTCCCAGAAAACCCTTCATAACCATGAGTAAGTCTACTTCCTGGGGTTCCATCTACTAGACAGCACCTATACATTAAAAGAAGTAGTATCAGTGACTAAACTCTGATGCCTGTTGCAAAGTTGAGTAATTTGTGCCCCCTTACCAACACACATGCAGAGTCCTATATTAAATTTTGTGTTATATTTTCCCTCTTGGAGGAGGCAAACATAATCTCATTTTTCTTTTAATAAATCTATTTGCCTGTCAATCAAACTGCTATTTCAAACTCTACTTTCTATAAGGAAGTATTGAAAATTTGGTCAATGTTCAAATGTAACCAATTATTATTGAATTTTTTTAATAATTGCCTTTTTATAGTTTTTTGTTTATCGAAACAATAAGATTGATAAATCAATCTACATCATTGATCTAAATTTCTTGTAAACATAGAAAAAGTTTGACATTAGTTTCACTTAACAATTTATTTTTTTATAATGTTCACCTTCTTGACTATATAGTACCTCACCAATCTAGAAAGAAAGAAAACAAAAAAGTACTGGATTTTCACCAATCTTATCAATTGAAAGTTTTCTAGAAAATATATACACTCACATTATAGAGAGAGAATTGAACACAAAAAGAATGAAAGAACTGAACCTCTTTCTTTTTTTCTTTGTTTTTTATACAAACTTTGATGAAACTTCAATAGCTTAGACATACATAGGAATTGATTATTTTCCTTGATTATTATCGTCAAAGTTCCCTTAGTTGTAGTGAAGTCATAATTTCCATTAAAAAAAAAAAAAAAAAATTCTCAGGAATAAAACAAAATAGGAAATTTGTTGGAATTTTCTTTTCCTTGATTTAATATCTTATGATTAGTCATTTGCTAATAGATATCCTGCCAAATATTAAGTAGTCATAAATTGTCTGAACCTGTCATAAGCTACATCAGTTGTCTTCAGAAAATATTTCATACCAGCTGTCTGTGTGGGTTTTTGGTCCAGTACTAATATATATATATATATATATATATATATATATAAAAATAATCATGATCATGTCATGCTGCTAGCAGGGATTTCTCTGATTCTCTCTTGTCATTCGTTTCTATCGTCCATCACTTCTGGCAGGTATTCTAGACTACATCTTCTGTCCATACAGAGCTGTTGTAGATAAGTTCCTGTTTGTTAGCCAACACTTGCATGTCTTTGTGAAGGGGTCCATGGGAGAATGTCACTTAAGAGTTCGTCCTTACTTCCCCAGCAGTGTCCCGTATGTCTTGTTCTTCTTATTTGGATGGTTTTAGAGATGGGAGGTAGGTGGCCATCCTGCTGTTGTTTTGTAGGATGGACCGGTCTATTGGCCAAGTGACTAGAGTGTTTGCAAATGGTCCAGGAGACCATTGTCGAGTCATACCAAAGACTCAAAAAATGGAACTTGATGCCGCCTTACTTAACATTCAGCATTATAAGGTACAGATCAAGGGTATGTGGAGCAATTCAGGGAAAGGGGTTGTAGCCATTGAAAAGGGAGCCTTTGGGTCATCCTCAACTATGGTTGCCAACTTGACTTATATGTGAAGGTGTATTTAGGCAACATCTTATCATTTAAACTGGTTTGATTAAATAAAATTGAATCCTTGTTTCGGAGTTTTTCATTTTTTCTTTCAAGTGTCCTTATATTTTTTTTATGTTACAATCTTGAAATTTGTTGATAATTTCTCCTAAGGAGTTATTTGTGTTATACCAAGTACTTTCGGTTCTCGTCAGAACCATTATCAAGGTAATTCATATGTTATTTTTAAATTAAACTTGTTTAGTATTTAAACTAAATTATTATTTCATTTCTGTTTTTATTACTAAAGTGAAGCTTGTTTTTATCAGCAAGGTGATGCTAAGTAGTCATGGCAGTTTATTTATAAATATTTCTATTACATGAAATAGAATAAAATTTGTTCTATCCTTTGTGTGTGTATGTATGTATATATATATATATGTGTGTGTGTGTGTGTGTGTGTGTGTGTGTGTGTGTGTGCTTATAACATTGCTTCCACTTGAATATATAAATCCAACAAAGTGTTGAAAAGTGTATAAGACCAATTCTCTTTTTCTAAGTAGAATGGAACATGAATAAATAAATACATTTTTTTCTCTGACAAAACAATAATTGTACTCAGTAACATTTTCATTTATGGTAACAAATATATAAATAAAACATGACTGTTCTTTAGCTGCCTCAAAGATATGAATATTGTGTTGCATCAGTAGAGTAAAAATGAAAGTGTCATTTAGAAATGGGATGTGAAATATTTTATAGCATCAACCTTTGGCATGTTGTGTAGATAATGTCTTTTGTTTTCAGAATAATGAAGCTGAAAACAGTCATCTGGAAGAAAATTACTCTGGCATATATGAAGAAGAAAAAAGAAAGATATTTTAAAAGTAGTTCCAACGCTTAAGTACCTTTTGCAGTGCTGAATCTGATTGGTCTAAAAAAAAAATTCATTTGTTGCACTCTTTGATGTCTCGAGATGAGGATTGAGGAGGGAGATAAAGAAGCATTCAGGACTGTATCTATTGTAAACATTGCTTGAATAGTGAATTTCTCCATCAAACCAGATCAGTTTTTGATGGAATTCAAAAAAGAATGACAGACTAGACAAAAGAAATAAGCATTATCATCTTGAAGATATAAAAAAAAAAGGTCAAATAATTCTATAAGTAGTTGAAGAAGAAAAAGCATTAAGAGACTTAGAGTTGTTCGTACCAGTAAAGTATTGAGTATTCAGTTCTTCATTACTTAAAATCTAATGTATGGATTTAGGGTGATTGAAAGGTAACTCCCTTTTTTAGAATACTTAAATTTACTTTCTTGTTAAGATTTTAGTTAAGGAATAAATTATAAGAATTTTTAAATAGGGAGTAACTTTTAAATATCTCTCTGTCTATTTATAACTATATTTGCCCTGTCAGCGGGGCTTAAGATATTCTTACTGTATCTGCTATGGAATGATAAGACATTCCCCTTGACCCACAGAAAAAAATGGTGATACTTAACTACATCTCAGTTCTGGAGAGTGTAGAGTACCTCTTGATTGCCATTACTCCCAGGTTCACTCTGACCGAGTTGTAGTGCTTGTGAGAGTACCATCTATGGGTTAAATAGACCTGTTTAAAAAATATTTGTATTCAATAAGACAGTATGCCAAAAAAGAAAAGAAAAAACTTACAAAAAAAAAAGAAAAACAACTACTGAAAAAATATAAATATGAACATATGATGAATATGATTCCCTAACATCTAGTTAAGAAATAATCCTAGACAGGTTGATATGCCATTAAAATCAATCAATCATAACTGTATGTCTTGGCTGCTGACTTACTGGTTCAGCTTTGAATATAATTCTTGAAAAGAAAATGCTGTTAAATGCTTTGAAACCCAGAAACCCATACAGTCGTTGGTATTATTGATTCTATTTTACTTTATAAGTGTTGAATTTAAAAGTAAAAAAAAAAATCCTGCATTTTTAAGAATCAATTTAGTTATTCTTCCAGGGAAATGGCAATGGTTTCATTGTTCAAAATCTGTTTTTAAACTTTATTTAACTGAATCTTAAAACTGCTTTCCTCTGCCCAAAAGCCAAGAGAGAATTGTTGAAAACTATTATTTCAAGTATTTTCTTTTAATGATTCTGATTAATTTCATTATCATAATCATTTTTTAAAAATAAATTCACTTTGCACCTTTTTTTTTCCTCCTCTTAGACTGCCTCTAGAGAGCATGACTTCCCTGTTGTTTGGTTTTAGACAAGCTAATTCTAATCTTTTAAATCAAGACACAAAAAGGATTTTTTAAGAGGTGCAAATAAAGAGAATTGTTATGATTGGACAGAAAATGCTGGTTATTGATTGGTTAAATAATCTTTTAGATTATTTGTTTCAAAATTTCTCTGTGCCTGAGAGTTGAATTTTTATTCTCATATTGGGAGAAAAATGTACTTATGGAGGAAACATTGCTTTAAAAAAGAATTATTAAATTTTTCTTTTTCAAATTTGCCTTTTTTTCTTTAACTTTCTTTTTCCTTTTTTATTTTCTTGTGTATTTTTATTTATTGATTCATTTTCTTCAATTTTGACTTCTCTATCCTTCAGGCTTAAATTTTACTGTATAGAATTTTGATGACAAAAGACAACAAAACTTACATCAAACCCCACCCTTTAAAATACTTCCTTTGTCTAGTGCCAGATTTATATATGGGCTCGTAGTGCCCTCTAATTTTGGAAATCCGATGAAACTTTAAAAAATATATAGATATAAAAAGAAAGATTGTTTATTTTTAGATTTTAATGGGGCTTCTTAGAACTAATTTGAAACAATTAAGAGTATTTGGGGCCTTCTAGTTGGAGCCAATTACCTGACATTGGCATAATGGTTAGAGTGTTTGCTAATAGCCTGGGAGACCTGTGTTCAATCCCAGGTCAAGTCAAACCAAAGACTCAAAAAATAGTACTTGATCCCTCTTTACTTAACACAGCATTATAAGGTAATGATCGAGAGTAAAGTGGAGCAATCCAGAGAAAGGAGTAGAGCCCTCCCCTACACCTTGGTGTAGTAGCTATCAAAAAGGGAGCCTTCAGGTCACCCTTGACTATGGTTGCCAACTTTACTACTACTAGTTGGAGTGGTCTTTTTTAAAATTCAATATATCTTTTTTATTGATGGGGGAGGGTGAACATATGTAATGAAAGGGCCCCAAATTTTATTAGCCCTGGAGCCTAAATCCAGCCTTTCCTCTGTCCCACCATATTGGAAACATTTAGTGTAAAAAACTTAAATTTTCAAATGTAACAATCATTATATGAGAGAGAAGTAGCTTTTTTCCTTTTACTAGTTCTCATTTCGAACAAAAGTAATTCTTTCTATATCTATGTATATCTTTTTGAGATACAGTAATATTATCTCTCAGTTAGGACATCTCATGATGGTGTAATGGTTAATAAGCCAGTCTTGAAACTAAGTTAATACTGAATTATAAGTTTGATCCCCACTAGGTGCAACAAGTTTTTAGCTTTCTTCCAAATCAAAGCTGTGTTTAGTTTTTAAGATATGTGATTAAGTTTTGTTGAAAATACTGGTTCTTGCTTGGTTACTAAAGGTAAGACAGTGATGAGCCTGGTCAGTACTTAGATGGGTGACCTCTTTGTAACAGCACATACTGTAAGCAAGCTCAGGCATCTGCCAAATTAAGTAAAGCTTAGTAGATAAGAAACAAAAAGGAAAAAGTTAAGCAATAATGAGGCTGCTCACTACTTAGATGGTTGACCACTTTATAACAGCTGGTACTGTATTTTAACCTTAGGGCTGTATACTTTGCTAAGCTAAATAAATAACATGAACTCTCAATTCAGTTCTTACTATTTCCTCAGTCATAATAGAAATACCTTTATTAACAATATTGCTATTGGTCATCATTTGATTAATATCTCTGCTATTACTACTACTACAAATAATGATAACTGGTTGATTCAATACCAATATAACTACTACTATTATGATATAGTTTTTGACCTTTTTATCTATACATCTTTATGAAACAGCTTTTATAGATGTAAAATTAATATCTATTTTGTCCGCAGATTTATACATACAAGACAAAAGAAGTCTTATTCACTTTATTCATCTGCTGATCAGGAAATAGTAAAACATTTTCTCTATTAAATCTAAAAATATCAGTTTTCATTCCTTTTAATAATCACAACAATTATTACTTTTTTTTTCTATGCTTTTTTGTCTATATTATTACATATAAAGTACATTTCAGTTGGATTTTATTGAATCTTTAAAAGCACTGATTATTTAAAAGGGGCTCCAAAAAGTAGACATTTTATCATTTTCAAGTTATATAAACAATTATGATAAAATACAATAACAAAAGCTTTTTTAATAAGTAAAATCTTTACAGTACTCTATGCAGGAAAGTGCAGAGCAATATAACAATATTTTCAATTATAAGATAATAATAGTAAAAAAAACTCACAACTCTGAGTTCCACATTGCTGATTCCCACATGAGCCATTGTCAAGTACAAGCATACCTGAGATTTTGTGACATGGAAACCAATTATGAGTTTTTGTTTTATTATTGTGTGTGTGTGTGTGTGTGTGTGTAGGTAGATATATATATATATATATATATATATATATATATATATATATATATATATATATATATATCTTTAAGAAAAAAACAAAACCGGTCACATTAGGATTATAAATTTATTTCCTTCCTGTTATGTGTTTTTGATATAAATCAAAAAACACGAAAAAATTAACAGGACTTCTTCAGATCTTTTGGATAAAATAATTCAGAATAGACGCAGGAAAGAAGGGTGAGAGGGGATACAAGAGGGGTGAAGAGTTTTCTCTTCATTTAGCCCACTTCCGTTTTTTTTATTTTATTTTATTGCTGGTTGAAATTAGAGTAAATGAATTTTTTTATTTATTTTTATTTTTTTTTAATTCTAATTACTTCTTGACTTAAAACTCCAGATTTAATACTAATTTAGATAAAATAACTTTATTCAATAACTTTACGTAAGGATACAGTTATACTTATATTAAATTAAATTCAAGATTTAAAATTAAAATTATTACCAGGAAAATTTAAATGTTCACTGTTGACTGTTTTTTTTTGTCCTGATGGAATTACTCCCAACTCCAGTTTAACTGGACCGAATAATACTAATGTATATATATATATATATATATATATATATATATATATATATATATGTGTGTGTGTGTTAAGATAGCATAAACATAGTCAACAGCCCTTGGTAACTGTCAGTTTCTTGCCTATGTGATCATCAGACTCTATAGTCACAATGTCAAATACTGCCCATAAATTAGTTTCATGAACAATAGACTGTATTATGATATTCATCACCATTTGGCCCGAATTGATACTCATATATACACACGCATATATATATATATATATATATATATATATATATCTGCTACCACTTATCACGCTGCAGTGGGGATATTTTCAGAATCTATCTTACTAGCAACCATGTTTTCTAATAGGCATTCCAGCTGTGGAATGCATGTCTGACCCATTAGATGATCCTTCATGATCCAAGGGTGAGATCAAATGTGTATGTGTGAATAAAGCTTACTTCCTTGTGGATATTGATTCAGCTCTCTCTCTCTCTCTGGTTCACTGTATAAGTATGGCATCATTTATCTCTTGTTTATCAATGTGTATTTGCGACCAGCTTACAAGATGCTGTCACTAACCATCTTGTGCAAAGGATCTGAAGTCAAGAAAATGACAATTCCATTGTTTTATTTTTATAACCTACTTTTTAAAAAGAATCAAGAATATTATAAATTGTATTGCTATAATTAACCAGCCCTCTATTATATATGCCCAAACAATGATTTTAACTAGGTGAACCCAGGGAAATTCCATGATTTAATTACAAATTTATCTATATAAAATCTGCTGTTGCTAAATTTGTTTGTTCACTCAAATGTGTCAGATTAAAATGAAATGATTTGTGTAAATGTAATTACATAAAACTTGCACAATTCAAAACTGCATTGATGAGATGGTAGACCATCACTGTAACTATGATATGATATGATAAAATAGATTCTAATTTCTACGATGCATTGCTTTTAAAAATTAGTTAAGTGTTGGAAGGTAATTATGTGAATGAGTTTTTTTTTTGGGGGGGGGTCCAAACAATTTTGTGTTCAAATTAATTTGTAAAAGCAACCATCTTTAAAATGTAACACTGGATATTTAAAAAGAAAAAAGTGTTAAAGCAGAAATAATTTAGGCTTTTCTGTGTTTTTTTTTTTAAATTTATTTTCTTTCCATAACAGGGTGGGGGTCAGAGTGACCTGTTAAGAAATTTGTGATTAAATTTTTCTGAAATACTTAGTTTTGACCTTTTAAATAAGTTATGAATTTTTATTGTTCTTAACCCTTTTGGTGCAGAGAGCTAATTGAGCCGCTCAGATATACTTAATGTGTGAGGGTGGGATGCAGCTTTAGTTAACGTTACTTTAAAATCTTGGATCTTGTACGATATACCCTTTGAAAGTCCCTCATGTTTGATATACCCCAACCCTAAAATTAAAAAAAGAAAAGCATTCTAAAATTTCAGTGAAATGGATATTTTTAAAAGTATCAGTGAATAAAAATTTTCCTTATAAACACTTGTGAGCTATACCTCCAATGCCAATAGTGTATTGTAATTGTGAACCTCCAAAAATCTTTTTTTTATTTGTAAGCTTTTTATGTTTTAATCAAAAGTACATTCCAACCATTTGATTTGTGACCTAATGTGCTACACAACATTTTTTTCAATAATGTTTCTTTGAGAACAACAGTTCTTAAAAGTAATTCTACAATCAAGATTTTTTTAAAATAAAACATTGCATTTCAAAATAATCTTATGAATCTAAGTTGCTTTTAATTGTAGATAATTTTAATATGATACTATAGGGTGTCTCAATGTACATGGGGGCCCATGTGACTGCTAATAGTTCTACTAATAATAATATTGTTGTGTTCTTTTGTTTCAGATTTGAAAATAGTATACTCTAACAGCTATTAATCCTCGATCAAAATGCCTTGGAGAGGAAAAAATATTTTGTGTCACTACTTATTTGGTTGAGACAAAATCATTCAAAACTGTCTCAAAATAGATGCAACCCATTTATATCATAATGATTTATTACTGAAACAAGAAGCTCAAAAAAAGATTCTATGTCCTGGAAGATGATATAATTACAATTTTTAAAAAAACCCAAAACATTGATTTGATGTCTCTTGCTCAAAGAATGCATTTTTTACTGGACATGTTCCAAATGACTGCCATTGCGTGTGTCTCAGAAATAAATCATTATCATATTAATGAGTTGTATTTATTTTGAGACTAAAAGGTGTCAATTGATCAGTAAAATCTATTCTAATATTAAATCCCTTCATCTATTGTGAAACACCTTGTATTATATGCATAACTAGATATTGTATCATATTACTTGCATTAGAATTGTTTAAAATTGACAAAACTTAAAATGCTCTTGCTGATTATGCTCTTGCTTATTAGCAGGGCATGGAATATGCTGACAGAATCCCTCCACAGTAAGATAAGAAACCCACCCTGCAAAAAGAAAAAAAAATGTCCTGGGTATGTATTTAGCAACCCCCTCCACTTGGACAGGATGTAACACAAGGTCAATTATTAAGTGGAGTTCATCAGCTTAAAATTCAGTTTTCCTTCTTCTAGATTGGTTGCCTAACCAAGGCTGAAGAACTCAGTGTGCCCTACTATTTACCCATAGCTGGAGAATAATTGGATTCATACCTTTCCCTAGGGTATTAGTGCTATGGGAAATGCAATCAGCCTCGTCCATGATTTGAACTTGTGTCGCTATATCTGTTTCCTACGACAATAACCATTACACCATGGCACCTCTGAATCTGATGGTGAGGCTCCAGTTCTGGGGAATGGGGAATACCTCTTCATTACAATTACTCTCAAGTCCCCTCTGTCCCAGAATGGTAGTATCTGTTCGGCTCCTATCTATTGGTCAAATAGATCTGTTGAAAATGTTTTTTAGTATTCAATAGGAATACTTGTTGCTATAAAAATTTGAATTGTTTGTAGTAAGAATAATTACTTGAAGTTATAATTGTTTACTAAGAATTATTAGTTCCTTGATATCATATTACTATGTACAAAAACTCTTAAACAGCTACAGAAGAATATAAATGTACAACAAACATGATTCATTAACTTCTAGACGTAGAATAACTGTATCTATTTGGCTGGGGCTGTAGGATACACCGACTGCATCTCTGTAGAGGGATAAGACCCTCACCTCAACAATTGTCCTGGATATGATAGAAAATCTGATGGTGAGGTTCCAGCTTTGGGGAATGTGGAGTACCCCTTCATTGCCATTGCTCCCAGGTTCACTCTGGTCAGGAGTGGTAGCACCTTGATAGGGTCCCATCTATGGGTCAAATAGAACTGTTTGACATTTAAACTGAGTACAAACAAATAACTTATGCAAAATTGAATTGTTAGAAATAGATAGATCATTGAACTGTGTGTAAACAAATGATGGAAGTTTAATTGAATTGTTAGTGATGCATAGCAATACTTGAAACCATTCAACTGTGTGCAAAAAAAATCTGAGCTCAGGCCCATTTAAGTATATCATCAACAAAATGTGTTTACAAATCCTATATATTTGATGTGTATAAACAGGATTTGGCGTTAAATAACCTTTGAAGGTTGATATGCTATTAAACCAAACCCCAAAATAACACTAGACGAGTTTGACACACTGTTAAACCCAGTCAATCCTTCATTAAAATGCTAAAAGAATAAAGCAATTTCCTGTCTAATTTGCAGCTAGATCCTAATTGTATTGTATCTCTGTTCATGCTGAATGTCTTTTTTTTTTCTTTCTTTCACCTCATACAAATTCTTGATTTAACAAAGATGACTGTGAAATGCTAATTGGAATCCTCCATTTTTTTTTTTTTTTTTTTTTTTTTTTTATACAAATATCATTATGGAATGTTCTTACATTGAGGTCCAGAGAATCCTGTAGTTGTCTTGTTTATTTGACTATTTATTGTTATCTATTCATAATTGTATTATTACAATTATAAATTATTTTATATTAAGATTATAATTACTAAAGAATTCATATAAATTATTTACTCTTGTTGGTTTTATTGTTGTTAAACAATTTTTAATGTTATTAATTTGTTTGTAACTCTTTCAATGTTATCTATTCCATATTATTATTATCATTGTAATTAATACTATATTATTTTTCTTTATAAAAATTCCTCTTTCATTGTTATTCTCATTGACATTTTATTTCTCTCCATATTATTCAAATCACTAATGATAACGACAATACTGAAATAGTTTTATTTTCTTTTACTTTGATTATGAAATATTAATTTTTAAATTATTATTATCAGAGTAGTTTTTTGTTCTCCCTCTCCCTCTCTCTCCCTTTTAACCTAGTTTTCACGTTTTATTTTGTTGCAAAATGTGAATAGTTTTCTGCCTGTCAGCCATGTTTGCACAGTTGCTGCTGCTCTCTTGTCTACTTCGTGTTTCACACTGTACATCTTTCTTTAACCATTTCTTTCGCTCTTATTTTTCTTTCTTTTCTTTGTAAGAGTTGAATGATATTACAAGAACAATTTTTTTTGTTCATTGACTCTGTGTGTGTATACTGTGAAAGCAATTGGCTTATACTAAAACACTTCTTAAAAGTCCACTCTTCTATTCTCTCTGACATCCTGTTTCTTTCTTTTTTCTTTCTGGTTTCTTTTTTTTTTCTTTCTTTTTTTCCTATCATATTCTTGGACTCTTTCTCCTTCAACCTACAGATTTAATTTTTCTGACACTTACCATAAATTATGGCATACAAGCCTGAAAAAATCTCTACAAAACATGGAGCAAGGCTAAAATCCAAACCTTTACCACAGAACAGTAAATCCGCCAAACACTTAGACACGACATTCGGAAACGCTGAACAGCTGTTTTGACCTTATTAGGTCTCTTCAGCAGTGTATACCATGATCTCCACTGTTGGAGATCAAACCAGCGACCACAGAATGCAGAGCCAAAACTCAACCACTGGGCCATCAGTCTACGTCACACATAAGTGACGCCAAATCAACTAGTCATGGTAATTGCGCAGCCAGTTAACCTGAATGTGTCTTGCAAGTTACATCTGTACTCTTTACAGAGGACACGGTCACCTCCAGGGCTACATTTTCCCAGGAGGATTGGAAATACACATCCACGTAATCATTATAACCTCGAAGCAAGGATATAGATGTACATTTTCTTTTTTAAGTAGAGAAATTATAATGTGAATTTAATTACCATGAACAGAAAATCACAATATAATTCCTCTACTTAAAAAAGAAAATGTATATCTTTATCACAGAGTGGTCAACCAGTGGAACAGTACCCCTAACAATTGATATACACCACTTGCTGTAACTCCAGCAGACTGCTACAAACATTTCCAATGTGTGTTTGGTAAACATATTTATCAAATTAACACAGAGATTAATATAAAATATTGATACTGTAATAGAAATTAAGTTTTATATTAATGTAATGTCGCACACCTTTTTTGATAGTTGATTCTCTGACTGTAAATGCTAATTGGAATGTCTCAGTAGCCTACTGTAATTGGGGGGGCGGGTCAGCTTATACAGCAGGTATAGGTTTAACCCTGAATTTTTAGCTAAAAATCTTGGTCAGCTTATATGCCACAATTCACAGTATTTGAATTTTTAAAATGAGTAAAATTGGCAACTGTAGTCAAGGGTGACCCGAAGGATCCTTTTTTAATAGCTACTACACCAAGGTGTAGGGGACAATGCTACTCAATTTCCTGGATTACATCACTTTACTCTAGATCTGTACCTTATAGTACTGAGTATTAAGCAAAGCAGCATCAAGTACCATTTTTTGAGTTTTTGATATGACTCAATCTAGGATTGAACCCCGGTCTCCTAGACCATTGGCAAACACTCTACCGATTGAAAAGAAAGTGCCATTGTTCCAACTCCATGATACAAACTTAGTAGAATTTTCAATTAATTGTAAAATCTCTCAAAATTTCAATTATCCATTTCTTTTTAGAATGTTTCATTTTATTATTTAAAAAAAAAAAAACTTACATTAAACTTTAAACAATGTTTGTAACGTCACTGAAACCAATAGTTTATACATATATCTAAAGAAAAATACTTAATATATACCTGGAAGACAGTCTCCATTTTTATATGTAAAAATATATTTTATTTTCACTTGCTTAAATGCCACCTCCCGTGATCAAGTTCAATACTGGTTTGCATCCAATTTGTAAAATTCATATTATGTATAATGAAATTAATAGAAGGAATAGTCTGTAATTCGCATTTAGTGGTTATCTCCCTTAATAAATTAAAATGATGTGAGTGAATGTAGCCTCCAATTAATTTGCTAGTTGGATTGGAAATTGCTTTGTTCTTTGACTTAGCATAAGTGTTAAAATGCTCTAACAAAAATCTGTTAGTGAAAACTGTCAATATTTTGGTTAATTTTTAGATTAGATATAAAGAGGGGTTTTTTTTGGGGGGGGGGGTCATTACATTTTAATTGGACAGCCATTGCTTGAATTTTTTTGTAGTTTTCATTTTAACAGGAGAGTCAATTAGTTTAATTAGTTGTTCACATTAAAAACAAAATAAACATGAGCAAAAATATTAATTGGTAAGGAAAAGAAGCAAAGAACAAAAAAAATTTTTTTTTAAATTGGAGAAGTTATTTAAACATTTAAAATATTCAATAGAGAAATGCAAATAAAACGCATAAATAATCCTGTATCTTTTTTTTTTTTTTTTTTTTTTTTTGCATGGCATACTATATATACTCTAATATTGAACAGCATGGGTTACTGATGATGCGGGTCAACTTGGCCAATTTTCATCATTGTCTTCATTTGTAGACAGAAAAGAGATGAATTGCATCTGTGTAGCTGTTCTGTCTCTAAAGAGTGACCTGACATTATCTCCCATCAGTTATGTTATGGTAGGAAAAAACCCAGGGGAGCAAATTGTGTGACTGACCAGACTTCTTCTGATACTGATAATGGATTAATTGTTCTTGCTGCAAAATTGAGGGTGGGTCGGACAATTATACACACGCACACATACATATATATTTACAGTTTACATGTGCACAAATAGGCACATGTATAAATGTTAATATATAAGTAAATATGTACATATATAAAAATGACATTCATTTAGATGGATGAGCCAAAACATTTATAAGTATCTGCCTAATAAGGTGTTTATCATCTTCTATGTGGTCACAAAATAATAGCTTTTAAGTAAGCAAGCATGGATTTTACAAGATCTCTAAATACTTCCATTCAGATCTGATGCCAGAATGTTAACAGTAAATAATTATCTGTTGCAAGTTTTGTGATGGAAGTTTTTGCTAAACAAATTTGTTGGTCTAATACATTCCATTAATGGGCAATGGAATTGGGATTCGTCAAATTTTAAGGCCAGGACACAACATAATGATGTTGGTTATGTTGGGATGTAATTGTTATAGTCGGAAATGGACATGGCAACAGGAGTTCAAATCCTGAATGAGACACTTTGCAATTTACTTAGTACTAATACCCTTGGGAAAGATATAAATCCACCTATTCTTCCTGGCCCTGTTGGCTGGTGCTGTAGAATACACCAACTGCTTCTCTGCAGAGGGGTAAGACTCAGCCTATGAGTGTCTCGGATATGACAATAAATAATCTGATGGTGAGGCTCTAGTAATATTGGAGCTTTGGGGAATGCAGCATACCCCTTTATTGCTATTGCTCCAGGATCCACTCTGGCCTGAAGTGATAGCACCTGATAGGGTCCTATCTATGAGTCAAATAGAACTAAACTGTGTACTTTGCCAAACTGAATTGTTTGAAATAGAACCGTTTTTACATTTAACTGGCTATAAAAAAAGAAATTGTACTTATCCTAAACTGAATTGTTTGAAATAGAATTGTTTATATGTATAAAAATGAATTTAGCATTAAATAACCTACTAAGGTTGATATGCCATAAAACCAAACCAAACCAGTTATTCTTCCCTCACATGATATTTGTAATTTTTCCATAGTTTTTCAAATAGTAAGAACAAAAATTTCATTGGATATTTTTGACATCTCCAATATGCTCTTGAAAATAACAAATGATGGAAAATGTTTAGAGAAAGTTTTGAACTGATGTCATATAAATTAAACCAAACTTAAATCTTATATGGAAAGAAAACTGCCCCAAAACTGTAAAAAGAATCTTGTCTGTGTTATTTGATAAAATATCCTTCAGATTATTATATATATATGTGTGTGTGTGTTATATATTTATATATAAGTGGTTGACTTTGAAAAATCTGACAAGATGATAAAAATAAGTGGAAAAATGGATAAATCAAACACTTACAACAGGTTTAGTAGTAATATTTTGTTCTTTATCCAAGAGTCTGAAGAAGTTCTTCCTTGAATAAAGAATGAAATATTACTTCTAAACTCATTGTGTTTGATTAACTGCTTTTGAAAATTGCCCCCTACCAAACAGCAGCTGTATAGCTACTAAATTCTCATCTCACAAACCATCCAAGTAAAATGAACAAGACATGCTTGGCATTGCTAGTGAAGTAAGAATAGACTCATAAGTGACATTTTTCTATGGACTCCTGCACCTGGACACACCAGTGTTGGCTGACCAATAAGAACTTGCATTCAACAGCTCTGTGCAGACACTAGTTGCAATCTAGAACACTTGCCAATTGGGACAGATGGTGAGAGAGTCGAGGAATCCATGCCGTCAACACACCCTGTCATATATATATATATATATATATATACACACACACATATGCTCACATTTTAAAAAAGCCAATTTAATTCTGTTGGAAGCATGAAGGGTTTAGGATTGGCATTCTGCTCTTTTAGTGGGTGTGGTTTCCTGTTAATTCCAGTGATCTGTTACAAGCCAGAGTTTTTCCATCCCTTGGGTGCTTATCACTTTGCTTGATTGTTTCTTATCCCCAAGCAAGCATAACCAATTAGCCACCCAAATGATTGGAGGTGCCTATCTTTCTTTACTCCTCCTATTTCACATAGTTGAAGCAACATGGCATACTTTTCATGAATGAATTGGACATTGCGATATAATTTTTTAAATTGCCTAGCTCTCACGTGCCTTGTTATATCATTCATTAGAAGCAGGAGATTAAATCCCGCTGAATATTTTAGATCTTATTATATGTCTGCTGTTTTATTCATTGTTTATATCATTATTCATGGCTTATGTTAGATTATCCTTGATATTTAGGCAATATTCAGTTTATATTAATAGGGTAACTCAAAACTTTTGCAATATTTGCGTATGTATTAGTTGCCGGAATAAACACCAGCAACTTGAAATAGTCTAACTGATGCATGGACCTTGCTCCCTCTGGTTATTACTTGTTCTGATCCGTGGCTTTCTTCTTATTATCTAGTGGGCCCCTTGGGTGGTATAATGGTTAGCAAGCTAGAGTAGCAAACCTTCACAAGTGAGTTTGAGTCTCGTTGGGTGCCCTATTCATATGGTCTTGTGCCACATCTAAGCAAAAAGCTTCGTAAATTACTTCTTGTCTTCATGATACTTCAACAACCAGTTGTAGATGGAAACTTCAATAAAAGAGTTCTTCATCTCGAAAGGGCAAGAACTGGTATCAGTGTGGGATCAAAGAATTGGTAGAAAGGTGGCTTCAGATGGTGCAACACAATGGCCTCTACTTTGAATGCTAAGTTGCTTTTTTGTAACTTGAAGAATAAAGCAAGCAAGTAAGTAAGTAAAAGTAAAGTTGATGGCCTTAGTCGAGAGTAGCCCAAAGGCTCCCTTTTCAATAGCTACTACACCGAGGTGTAGGGGAGAGCACTACTCCATTCCCTGGATTGCTCCACTTTACCTTTGATCCTTACCTTATAATGCTGAGTGATAAGCAAGGCAGCATCAAGTACCATTTTTTGAATCTTTGGTATGACTCGACCTGGGATTGAACCCCGGTCTCCAGGAACATTGGTGATCACTCTACTCATAAAGCAAGAAAGTTGCCAAAATATTGCAAAACTTATTACTAGTATTTCTATGAAAGTTTTTTTGTATCTAGTTATTTTAGTATTGATTATAATAACTATTTGTGAAATAGTCTTATCTTTTGTAGTGCTGGTATTCAACATTGTTTTATAAACTCTTTATTAGTTGCTAGAAAATCATGGTGACTTACATTATTGTGGTGCTTGTGGTGCACCAGTTAGCTTCATAGGAAATGGACACAGTGACCTGAGTTCAAACCCTAGATAAGGCTGTTTGCACAGAATATCGCACCAATACCCCTAGAAAAGATATGAATCCAACTATTCTCCCTCCAGCTATAGGTACATAGTTGGATAGACTGCTTGGTATGGCAACCAGTCTTGAAAGAAAACAATGAATTCAAACCCATTAAATTTCCCTTAAAAATTGTCCTTGTATCACATCCTGCTCATTGTGGAGAGGTTGGGTAAATATATACAATGTCACTCATAAATAAATTCACCTCAAACAATTTTTAAAAAAAGGTGATTGTCTTCTAAACCAAAGGTACCAGGATTTTATTATTTCTTGTAGAACATAGTATAATCAGCATATTAGTTATTATCTATTACCAAACTCTACTGTATTGACACTCTTTAACCAAAGATATTTCTCTGTAGCAGTCCAAAAATAAGTATACCCTTTATTTATATATTCATGTGATTTTATTTTTGCTTGCAAAGTTTCAATGTTGTAGAGTTTGGTAATACATAGTACCTAATAATATTCATTTTAATTGTATTTAGTTGAGAAAAAAAACTTGCTTGCAAAGTTTCAATGTTGTAGAATTTGGTAATACATAGTACCTAATAATATTCATTTTAATTGTATTTAGTTGAGAAAAAAAATTATCCTTCTGTAAATAAATTTTAGGGGGTGGACTTATTAGGGGGGATAATGTATCCTTATTTTTACTAGATTTCTTAAAATCAGTCTGAGCCTATACTATAATACTGAAGTTTGTATGTTTGAGTATCCTGACGAAACTGATTTTTTTGCATGAATATTGAGTTTGATGTGGTCAGAACCATGTTTTCTTATGGCCAGCTCTATACTGGATATTCCTGAATAAGTAATGGAAAAAAAACTCAACAAATTTGAAAGAGATGGAGGAATAAGAAATCTTTTGTAAAAAGAGGCTCTTAGAAACTAATTAGAATTTTTCTTCAGTTGTCTGAGAGAAAGCTTGATGATTTTTATCATTCAGAGTTTCCAGACTATTGTCATCATCTTTGTTATACTCACATTCTGGCTGATGCGTCCTCCGGCCTTCTTCAGGTGTTTCTTGTTGACCTCAGGAGCGTACACGGAACTTCAAAGCACATCCTTTATTTAATCCACTGGGGTTGCTTACTCTTATTCCATTAATCATGACCGGGTACAAGTGTTAAATATTCTTGTATTGTTACTTGCCGGTAGCCAAGATTGAACCTGCAACCTCCAGATGATTGTTATTTAGAAGCTTATGGAACCAATGCCTATAACCGTGAAAATGTGTGTGTGTGTGTATATATATATATATATATATATATATATATACACACACACACACACACACATATATCTATATACACATATATATGAATTATTTCATTAAAATATTTTTTGCTCAGTCGGCAGGGGTTAGAATATGCAGAGGAATAAGAACCCCTAAAAAAAACTCTAAACTGCATCAGATGGTAAGTGTCTAGTTCTGGGGCTCTGGGAAAGGTGGAGAACCCTGTCATTGCCACTAACCTGAAGTGGTAGTACCTGTTAGGGTCCCATCTATGGGTCAAATAAATCTGTTTAAAAATTATTTATATTCAATAGGATTGTGTAAAAAAAAAACTCTTAAAATTTCAATTATTAAGAAATGTAAATACGAATGTGCAATGAATGTGATTCCCTAACCACTAGGCATTAAGTAAATATAAATGGTTTGACAAGCTGCTAAAATCAATCAATGAAAACATAATTGTGTGTAAATTATTAATATTAATTAAGAATACTTAAAACATAACTGCGTGCAAATTATTTGTATTAGATAGAAATACTTGATATCATATAACCGTGTAAAAATTAATTGTAATTGATAGAAATACTTAATATCATAACTGTGCAAATTATTTGTATTAGGTAAGAATACTTGATTTACTATAACTGTGTGCAAAAAACACTTAAGAAACAAGTACACAAAAATATGAATATAAACCTACAATCTCAAGTCTTAGAATTTTAAATACTGTTAAAATCAGTCATTCATTAAAAGATTTTGAGTTTTATCTTTTTTTCTCTGTGTATCATAAAATATGTCTGCCAATATTTAAGGTTTAATCCTTTCACTCCCACTGGAACAGGTTTTGTTTTAACCCCAAGAAATGTTATTTTAAAAAAAGAAGTAGAAAAGGAGAGAATTATAAACCCAGAATAAATTGTAGTTCACTCACCTCCACTTTGGCTGTTTCATGACTGTCAGTTTTAAGCACTCTTTGAAAAAAGAAAAACATTTGGTGGTGAAAGGGTTAACCAATTTTATAACTTGACTGGTTTTCTTAACTGTGTTCATTGTACTCGTGTTACATATTTTTCAGTGTGTTTAAAAATCTGATAATACATAATTGAATTCTTGCCATCTGTTTGTGCTCTTTATATATATATATATATATATATATATATATATATATATATATATATATATATATATATTCTTGACTTTTGGGGTTTGGTGAAAATAATCTTTTGTATTGGAGATACAACTGAATCCATTCAGTTTAACTTTCATTTTCTGCATCCACATATGTATTTGGTAGACTGGCTGTTTTCTCTTGCCAAATATTTCATAGTAAATTTTTTTATAATAAGGTTTAATATTTTCATCTCCCGGCTGCCAAATTTGTAATTGATTCTCCGAATGTTGCCTTCTGTTCAGCATCAATATCCAGAATATGAAATACTGCACACGCATTCAAAAATGCACTCGACTGCTTTGAAAGATGAAGTAAGAGACTGGGGTCAGGTTGCCTTCCAGATTATCAATTTAATGATTTAAGAGTTGATTAAAAGATCCTATTAGAATTCATTGCAACAGAGAATCTATACAGTATCTACAAATGTCCACTTTAAATAGGATTTGATAATATTAATAAATAGATTTTGGTTCAGTTAGATTAATTTTCTCTTTTATCACCACTTTTATCACCACAAGAATCTTTTCTGGTTTGCCTTGTTGGTGGGGTTTAGAATATGTTACGGTACAGTCGTCCTCATCAAACTTGAAGGCAATTCCACTTCCAATCTGCTGATCATTCTGCTGGTCAGATATATCTTCGGATGATATGACCAATTCCTTATCTGCCCACGTTATGTTTTTTTTTAATCCAGGCAACAGATCAATTGCAAGTCAAAGTTGCTTATCAGTGAGTAAACAAATGAGACTGCACAATTGAAAAAGTAAAAAAAAAAAATTAAAAAAAAAAAAAAAAAAAAAAGTCGATGCCAAGAAACAAAACAAAGCATGGCTTGCAAAATAACAATATTTAGTACGAAAAAAATGTCTTTTGAAAATGATACTTATATTCACTCATCCTGTTGGTGGTGAGTTTTAGTCAGAAATCAGTTCATGAAATAACATTCTGTCAATTCCTTGTATAAAGTTTAGGCTTTTCTACTCTAGCTCACTAAAGTCTGGCACAACGCAATCTTAAATATGGTTAGGTTTGTTTTTCATCAATCTTAAATACAACTTTACAAATGCTTACTAAGTTAAGCTTCTTTGATTTTTCACTACATTGTAATATGGTTGGCTTTCTTCATTTTCTATACTCAGGGCAGTCTGGTATAAGGTCATAAATGTGGAATCTGGTTGTCAGCTTTTTCTACTGATGAGATAATTCAGGCATTTCTCTGTCTCTCAGCAATTGTCATGTCTTCTTAATTCACTTGGGTTTGTTTTTTTTTTTCTACACCCAGGGTAGTCTGGTAGAAGGTCAGGTCTCAGAGCAACTGTGAATATTCAACTTGCATTTTCTCTGCGGGACTCTCTTCTTATTGAGGTCTCTTAATTAGCATTTTCTACACCCAGAGCAGTCATGTAAAAGGGACCCTTGAGGTATCATATTATTTCAATTACTCTTTGTTTCTTTATCTCCATGAGTCTGACACAAGGGCACCTCTTGTCCACGCCATGCTGGTCTCTAAAGTATCATATTATCTCAATTCCTCTTCGTTACTCTATCCACTACTCTATCTCCATGGTCTGGCACAAGGTTACCTCAAGGTGAACATAATTTCAGTCTTCACTTCACTTTTCTACTTTCAAATCCAACAACTAATGTGTTTTTCTCTGCCTCTTCACTCTGGGTAGTCTGACACAAAGTCAGAGCCCAAAGTGCATGAAATCTGGTAACTGCTTCCTGCTCATCTACCTCTGTCTATGAGGAGCAAACCCAGTCATTTTATGTCTATCTTCAACTAAGGGGTAGGACAAGGAAACCAAAAAGAGGCAGTTTTCTCTGAATTGGGATTTCAATAGTTTTCTGTTGACGTATATTATTTTGGGATTGTTTAAAGAAAATAAATTCCATATTTGAAGTTTTATTCTAATTTTAGAACAGTCACTGTTGATATGCAACAGGTCCTGGCTTTGATCTGGATTCAGCTCCTCCACCCCCAAACCACCCAGAACATAGCAATCTGTTAAAACAATCCACCTATCTTCTGACTGCCTTGAGGTTAAACAGTAACATTACATTTGCTTTTCTTTTATTTTCAATAACAATTCATTTTTGTCAAATTCCTTTCTCATCAAAATAAGAATTTTTAACTACACTTCATTTCAAAAACCCATTACACCATTATACATATGTAATGTATTACTTTAGTCTTCCAAAATCCAAATTGGTTTCTTTTTCTTCTAGTTAATAAAATTTCTCTGACTGGCCTCCAACCCTGTATAGTTTCAAATGCCCTAACTGTATCCCCTGCAGAGGAGTAAGAAAGCTTCTAATAAAAGGTGTTCTGGGTATGGTAATAAACTGCATCTGAGAGTGAGGCTTCAGTTCTGGAGCTTTGTGAAGTGTAGAGTACCTCTTCATTACTATTATTCCTAGTTATATCCTGGAGTCGTAGTACCTGTTTGGATCCCATCTATCGGTCAAATAGAAATGTTTAAAAGTTATTAGTATTAGACTACTTGATACCATATAACTGTAAATTATTTGTTTTAGTGTTTGCCAATGGCCCAGGAGACCTGGGTTCAATCCCAGGTCGAGTCATACTGAAGACTTTAAAAATGGTACTCAATACTTCCTTGCTTAACTCAGATTTTTAAGGTATGTATCAAGGGTAAAGTGGAGCAATCCAGGAAAGGAGTAGCACCCTCCCCTATACCTCGGTGTAGTAGCTATTGAAAAGGGAGCTTTCGGGTCACCCCCGACTACAGTCGTCAACTTTACTTTTCTTATAATTGTTTACTAAGGATCATTATTTGTGACTTGAAACAGTATAGAAGTATGCAAATTATTTGTGTTAGATAGGAATACTTGATATCAGATAACTTTATGCAAAAATAACACTTCTGAGAAACAACTATGTGAAAAATGTAAATATGAACTTACACTGAACATGATTCCCTTATCTTAAGGCATAAAGTAACCCTAGATGGATTGCCATGCCATTAAAATCAGTTTTATTCTTGGTTTGGATTGTGCACCATTCAAGATTCCTCAAACTTTTAATCAATTCCTTATACACACCTGCGTATATTTGTATATCATGGCATTTCAAGAGATTGAAACAGTTTTTGTCATTTTTAGTTTAATTATATCTTATTCAACCCAAATTTATGCGAAAATTGTTAAATGCCACGCTGACTCCACACTGACTAAATTTTCAAGTGTTACAAGATTGTATTGCTTGGCCTGTTGAAAATTGTTGGCCATCCTCACACTGCATTCTCTGTCACTATCATAAACTTTAGAAATACAAGACTGTCTGTTTAGGAAAAAGGATGTTTTATTCTAGTTTGACTTAGTTTTCTGTTTTTGGTGAATGTCTACAAATTAGTGTCAGAAAATTTAAGAAAAATAAAATACACAGAAAAAGAATTATTAATTTTGCAAGGAGCCAATAATAAATGCAGATAAACAATATTGTTTCTTATTTATCGCCATTTAATCTCTTACTGACCCCAAATGTACTTGGAGGGAGATCTCGTGGCATAATGGTTAAAGTGCTGGACTGTAGCCTCAAAGGAAGTAAGTTCAGACTCCAGTTGAGCTGTTATGTTCACTTTCAGACTAACATTCTTGGGAAAGGTATTAACTCCCTTATCCCTCCAGGTGTTGGTTAAATAATATCATTGCTGTTCTTTTACAAGGATGGCTTTAGCTTTAAATAACACACAACAGTTGATATGCCATTAAAGAAAGAAAGCAAACCAAACCAAATGTACTTACTTTCCTAAATAGTGAAAATCTTGTGTATATGTTCAATGCAACTCGTATTGTATTGTTTTATAATTAAGGAATGATTTTTTATATTAATCATTTTTTGTTAATTCTATTTTATCATTTAGTTTGGTTGGGCTTTGAACTATTCAGGTTAAGAGTCTAGGTGCATAGTCATTGGGTGCAGTTTTATGCTCACGTGCAAAGGATATGATAATCACTATTTGTCATAATAAACCCCCAGACAGGAAATGAGGCTGGAGTGCGGATGACATTATGCCCAGAAGAGATGGTCCTGAGAATTTGAGGATTTTGAAAAGAAGAGTTGGATTCTGACCGTTGAGGCATAGAGTTAGATTTTGACTGTTGAGAGATGTAGTTGGGTTTTTCGGATCTTTACTGACAGAGATCTTCACAAGATGTGCCATGTGTTGGGGTGGGTTCAGCATAGTAAAAATTGTGTATCTCTCCTCGTGTCACCATGGACCGAAGCCAGAAGTTTGTATTTGTATTACTGTTGTTATTGGTATTATTATGGCTGGCTATGAGAAGTATACAACATTATTATTCATGCATCGAAGGATCATGGTGTTCTTCATACTAACGGAAATTGTGGTAGAGATTCAAATTTGACCATACTGACAAATGCTATATGCATAAACCAGGATCTATTAAAAAAAATCAGACCCATAAAATTCTGTGGGACTTTAAGATACAAACGAATTACTCCATCCCACCCTGAAGACCAGTTAGTTAACAAGAAAAGAAAATGAACTTGTTATCTCATAGATTTTGCTGTTTCAACCAACCAATAAGTGACACAAGAAAACAAAAAGATAAAAAAATACTTGGATCTTGCTAGAGAGCTGAAAAAGCTGTAGAGCATGAAGGTGACAGTGATACCAATTGTTGTTTATGTACTTAGAGGAATTGAACATCAAATAAAGAATCAAGACTGTCCAGATCACAACACTATTAAGGGCAGCTAGAATACTGAGAAGAGTCCTGAAGATTTGAGGAGACTTGCTGTCTCTCAGACTCCAATGAAAAACCACCTCTTAAAACTGGTGAGAAAAATTTACAAGGATAAAAATAATAATGAAATGACCAATCATAGTTGATGAGATTTCTTTAAGTGAAATGGGTTAAATTAAAATTCTAAAATGTTATGTCATGTAATTGCAATGAATGAATGAATTTTAAAAAAAAAATCAATTGGTCCAAGGCAGAATATTCTGATGGTACACAGTACCTCGTCAGTGGGATAGAGGATAACACCTTGATCCTAATCCGAGTACACAGATACTACACTGATCCATCTAAAAGGCAGGGAACTGATGGTTTGGTTTTAGACAGAGATGCCAATCTATAATTAGATAAATCCTGTCCATTTTTTTTTTATGGGTATGATACTAATATGTACTTATTAACCATATACATGCATCCATATCTACTAATTATTTTGTGTGTGTATATATATATATATAAGTTTAGTACTGTTACTTGTATGTTTTTTTAGCTTTGGAGAGAGAGAGAGAGGAATTGAGATGGGAGACTAGTTTTGCAATGTTAGTTTTTCAGACATATTCATGTCATTATGAGCAAGCACTAAAAATTGTTACCCTCTGTGTGTGAGGGGTTGCATAGAATAAATAAAAATGCCATGCTTGGTGCATGCACAAAAGTAAGCTACTATTCCTTATGCTGTTTATAAAAGATAAAAGTTCCTTGTAAAAGTATGAGTGTCAGTTATCAATATTTGATCAAAAACAAGAAACGAGGAGCATCTGTTTCACTATTCTTAACCCTTAGAATGCAAATGGCCAATATTTGTTCTGCTGCTATACATATGACCAAGTGGCCTGAATACTGGCCAAGAAGCCACCATCTCTGCATTGCTATTGCCTATAATTAATATCATTTCAGCATCATTATCTGACTTAGATTGCCACATTGTATGTTTTTCTGCGAGTTGCACAGGGTAGAGTGGCCAATAAGTGTAGGATACTTAGGGTTCTAAGGGTTTAAAGATGATATCTGTAAGCATTGAAATATTAATAAAATTGGTCAAAATTTATTGTTGATGAATATGAGGGATTATAGAGCAAAGACATACAAAAAACTTCCAATTATTCACACACATACACACACACACACACACACACACACACACACATAAATAAAAGATGAACAAGAAGCGATATTGCCCTGTTGGCTGGGGCTTTAAAAGGCACCGACTGCACCTCTGCAGAGGGGTAAGACCTCCACGCCCCATAAGTGCCCTGGATATGACACTAAACAATCTAATGGTGAGGTTCCAGTAATGCTGGAGCTT
This sequence comes from Sepioteuthis lessoniana, assembly GCA_963585895.1. Taxonomy (NCBI): domain Eukaryota; kingdom Metazoa; phylum Mollusca; class Cephalopoda; order Myopsida; family Loliginidae; genus Sepioteuthis; species Sepioteuthis lessoniana. The sequence goes on along the minus strand of CAUZXS010005729.1, from coordinate 26,394 downwards.
TAGGGAATGCAGAGTACCCCTTCATTGCCATTGCTCCCTGGTTCGCTCTAGCCTGGAGTGGTAGCACCTGATAGGGTCCTATCTATAGGTTAAATAGGACTAAACTGCGTACTTATGCTAAACTGAATTGTTTGAATTAGAACTGTTGTCTTAACTGAATAGCTTGAAATAAAAATGTTTTTGATAATTAAACTTTGTACTTATGCTAAACTGAATTGTTTGAAATGGAACTGTTTTTGACATTGAAACTGGACTGTTCGAAATAGAACTGCTTTGACATTCAACTGTGTGTAAACAAAAACTATACTTATTCCAAACTGTTTGAATTAGTATTGTTTGACAATTAAAATGTATACTTTGAAATAGAACAGTTTACTTGTATAAAAATGGATTTGGCATTAAATAACCTAAAAAGGTTGATATGCCATAAAACCCAAACTAACAAAAAGCGATTTTTTTTTTTTTTTTTTTTTTTTTTTTTTTTTAAGAATGTTTTTAAAGGAGTTGATATGCTGCAAGAGAATTGATGAAAAATCTACTGGCTGGGAATTTGCCATCTGGTCTGGACCTATTAACAATGAACTTGTTGTGCACAAACATCTACATGTTTTATTGAAAATATGTATAAAAAGTAATGGCAGTGAAGTAAGGTTCTGTTATTTATTTATTTATATATATATATATATAAGAATTTTATCTTTTATTTTTATATATATATATATATATATATATATATATATATATATAAAAGAAGATAAAATGCAAATAAGGAAAGCTGGATTAAAAAAGTGATTGATGTTACTATGGCAGAGCAGGGTCTAAAACTTAGAATAACAAATTTATCTTGTTGATTTGGCTGCTTAAAGTTTCATGTGAAGAACCCGACCATCATATGGAAAAGGGCGAAAAAATGGCTTGTCAACCATATTTTAAGGTACAAGGATTTTGTCATGTGAGAAGATATTAGTACACTTGATACACACACATACAACAAAAAATACATAGGAATCTTGGGAAAATAGATCTTGAAATTAATTAAATGGTAAGTGACACAAAAGAAACTTGTTAATGTCTACACTTACGAATATATATATATATATATATATATATATATATATATATATCAAAGTAAATCTGAATCTGACAGTATGAAGAAAGTAGAAAAACAGAATAATCCAAATTATATGAATTTATTGTGATGTAAAGCTAACGTTAAATATCATGAGAATGGATGCTTGTCAAGATAATTTTAGGAAATATTGACTGAACAATTCTCATAATATTAAAGTCCTGATGAAGGTTATTAATACCGAAATGTTTTACATTGGCTTTACATCACAATAGGTTCATATAATTTGGATACTTTCTTTATATATATATATATATATATATATATATATATATATATATATAGTGTGTGTGTTTTAGTGTGTACACCCTTTATTAATATAGCAAACTACATTCTTAATGTTGTATTTATTGATAATAATGCTGTATTTATAAGTAAAGAGTGCTCAATATCACTCTTATAGAATATGTATCTAAGTCAGGATAGTACAGACTTGATCTGATGATCAAATAGGCAAGATAGTGACTGTTACGAAATACCATTCACTCTGTCTACATCTTTCTAACGCACACACATGCAAGTGTTTCTATGCATGTATATATTTTTGCAAGTCAGGTTAAATAAAGATGGGGCTTCAAGCAGATGTGTATACAATGTTGAGATAGCATTTACACATGATTTCCATTGATTTGTAACTTTGTATATTTAATATAGCAACTGGGAATAACAAAAATCTTGTTATTTACTCACATTCGCAATCCCAAATAGTTAATCTTAATTCAAGTTTGTTTCTTTGTTTTTCATATCAGACCAAATTTTTTTGTCTTTTTCTTTCACATTGTATAGGAAAATAGAATGCATTTTAAATTCTTTTCACCTGTAAATCAAATCTAATCTAGACATCTAAAGAATAAATCAAACTTAAAACCAACCCTGTCAGTGGGGCTTAGAATATGTTGACAGTGTCCATTGCAGAGGAGTAAGACACCCTCACCTCCATAAAAGGATTTTCTTGAATATGACACTAAACTGTATCAAATAGGTTCTAGTTCTGGAGATCTGAGGAGTGTGGAGTACTCCTTCATTACCATTACTCTTAGATCCACTCTGACCCAGAGTGGTAGTACCTGTTAGGGTCTCATCTATTGGACAAATCTGTTTGAAAATTTCTATTTGATTAGACCTTGTGCAAAAAAAAATGTCTTAAGAAACATCTACAAACCAAAAAAATGTGAATATGAACACAATTTCTTGACCTCTGAGGAGTTCCAGTGCTGGACTGCAACCTTGGATTAAGCGAATTCAAACTCCAGAAACATTATGTTCACTTTCAGGCTAATACCCTTGGGAAAGGTATGAACATCCAGCTATGGTGTTCTTCTACAAGGATGGCTTTGACATTAGATAACTCCCAAAGGTTGATTTTTAAAAAAAGAAAAAAGAAAGAAACCTAACCTTTACTTCTAAATATAAAAAAGCTCTAGCTGGCTTGACTTACTGTTTCAATCTGCATCCTAGTCAGCTGAGGCTATAGAAGACAACTGTATTTCTGCAGAAGGGTAAGACCCCCTCCTCATGAGTGTCCTGGATATGACATTAAACCAGTTGATGGCAAGACTCCAGCCTTGGAGAATGCAGAGGACACCTTCAATTGCTATTGCCCCCAGGTCCACTCTGACCTTGACTTGTAGTATCTGATAAGTCCCTATCTATGAATTAAGTAGAACAAACTGTGTGCAAAAAAATGACTGATGTTAAATTAGACTGTTATATAGCAATACTTGAAACCATTTAACTGTGTACAAAAAAGATCTCAGGCTCATTTTAAGAATGTTTTCTGCAAAATGTGTTTACAAATCATATATATACATATAAACAGAATTTGGCATTAAATAACCTATGATGGTTGATATGCCATAAAACCAAAACAACCCATTTCAATGAATGAAGCATTATGATTTTTATGTAGCTTCATTTAGCTTGAGGCTGAAGGAATAGGTGGCTCAGTGAGAATCTCTGTTAACTGAGCTCCCTATTATATCACATGAGGTGCCTATTAGCTAGAACATATTGCAATATAAAGCAACAGAAAAAAATGAAGATTCTTTGTGGGATGGAGAACTGATTCATGCAAACCTAGTAATATGTACAGGTCACATGTGATATGTAAGCCTCGTTACAAATTGCTCATTAAATATTTTATATAATCAGTGCAATCTATATATGGTTATATACAGTTTAAAGGATGGTTATATACATATATACAGTTTAAAGGATCCTACTTGACTCACTTTACACCCTCATTAATCTTTAACAAAGCACATTGTTACCTGGCAGATTCAATTCCCATCAAAATCTTCCTTCACAATCATCATCACTTTTTATGTATATTTTCAATGAAAGATGTGGTTGTTTGTGAACAGGCTCATGGTAAATATACCCTGACCAGATAGGAAATTCTGCCCTGTTGGTGGGGCTTAGAATACACTAAATGTATCTCCTGCAGAGGGCTAAAACCTCAACCCACCAAAAAAGAAGTGTGTTCTGGATATGGTACTAAACTGCATCTGATGGTGAGGGCCCAGTTCTAGAAAATCTGGGGAGAGTAGAATTTCCATTCATTGATATTATTTCCAGGTCCACATTGACCCAAAGTGGTAATGCATGTTAGGATCCCATCTATGGGTCAAATAGATCTGTTTAAAAATTATTTATATTAGGAAATCTTGATACATAAAACTGTAAATTAATTGTATTAGTTAGTTGAAGTTGTAGCTGTTCAACCCAGTCAGTTGCATCTCTGCAGAGGGGTTAGATCACCCATGCCAATAAGTGTCCGAGATATGACTCTAAACTGCATTTGATGGTGAGGTTACAATCCTGGAGCTTTGGGGGATGTGGAATACCCCCTTCATTGCCATTACATCCAAGTCCACTTTGACCTGAAGTGAGAGTACCTGTTAGGATCTCATTTATGGATCAAATAGAACTATTTACTCATTGAAACCATCTTTGTGCGAGCAATAAATAGCAATACTTGGAACCATTTATCAATGGGCAAATGATTAATAGAATTATTAGTGTTGGATAACAATATTTGTAACCATTGAACTGTGTGCAAACAAATGAGCTCTGGTTTGTTTAAAGATGTTACCTACAAACTATTCACCTACAAATCATATAAAGAGGTTTTGACATTAAACCATATAATCATTAGTATCAGACTGGAATATTTGAAATCATACAAATGTGTTCAAATTGTATGAGATGGGAATACTTGATATCATATAACTGTGCAAAAAAAACTTTTAAAAACTGCCTCACAAAAAATGTAATATAAATGTTCAATGAATGTGATTCTCTAACCACTAAGCATAAAACAACCCTAGACAGGTTGATATGCAGTCAAAATTATTGGTCAATACCAAAACCACCTCTTCTAGCTTGGTTTGGAATAAATCAGCCCTTGGAAATATTTTCTAAACGGTAGAAAATAAGTAGTTTATATAGATATTTTAATTTGAGGGTTTCTCATTTGCTTGCAAAATTCTTTAGACCTCACAAATTCATTCTTTCTTGAAGAGCACACATTTTTTTTGTCTTAGTAAACAACAATCAAAAAACTTTAAAAAAAAAAATCTTTAAATTGGCTTTTATTATATTCTCTGACTTATTACTCTTCCCTCTCTTCACTTTCCTCTCACCTACCCTAATTTCCTTGTCTGGTACCCACATGTGTGGGTCGACTTTATTATCAACTGAAATATTTTAAGGGAAATTAACCATTTTGTATAGAAGTACTTTTGCATTTTGGTTAATGGAGTAAATCAACATTTATATTCTTGGGAGGGCACACTGAACTTTTCTTGCTACTCATTGCTTGCAGTCAACAGGTACTATGTTAGGGGTAGGACATTAAACTGCATTTGATGGTAAGGTTCCAGTCTTCGAGTTTGGGGAATGTGGAGTACTTCTTCATTACTCTCAAGCCCACTATGACCTGGAGTTGTATCTATTAAAGTCCCATCTATGGGTCAAATAGAACTGTTCAATCTTTTCTGAGAGATTATCATTAATATTAAATAGAAAATAAATTTTTTGTGTTAAATAGCAATACTTGAAACCATCTGAGTGCAAACAAATGATTAATATTAAATAGAATTATTAATGTAAGATAGCAATACTTGAGACAATTTAACTGAGTGCAAATAGAACTATTAGTGTTAGATGGCAATACTTGAAACCATTTAAATGTGTACAAACAATAAATAACTATACTTTATACTATTTAACCACACTGGTGTGTCCATGTGTAGTAGTCCATTGAAGAACATTGCTTATGAGTTTGTCCTCACTTCTCCAGCACTGCTTAGCATGTTTTTTTTTCATCTTACTTGGATGGTTTGTGAGATAGGAGGTAAGTGGCTGTACAGTTGCTGTTTTGTGGGGTGCTGCTTGCAGTATTTGTTCAAAACAGCTTTCAGCATACCTGAGTAGTTCCATCCAGCTTTTTCTCCAGGCATTTGGTTAAAAACCAAGTGGTGCAACTGTGCAGTATTACTGATGTGGCCACAGCTTGGAAGGATTTATTTTAGAAATCAGATTTCCATATGCTCATTAACCTGTTAATAGCTGTCCAGACCTTTCATTTGCTTTTGTTGACATCACTTTCAGTAGATGAGATATTGCTGCTTAGGTATATGAAGTGGTCTAATTCAGAAGCTTGCCATTTACTGAGATAGCACCATCTTGTTTAAAACGCATGAACTCTGTTTTATCTGAGTTCACATAGAGACCAATGCTTTTGCTGCCTGCTCCTGGCTAGGCATTAGACCTTCGGCTTGAGCAGGTTCCTATTATAAAAATTATACATGTTGATGAAATGCACAAACTGCTATTTTAAATTTTTTTTATGTTGGGTATAAGACTGTGTGGGTCACTAATGCCAAGGGTGTGGCACTCTTTAAATGCTTGCTCACCACCTGGAGTTTTTTATTTATTTATTTTTTTTTATAACTCCACCTTTTTTATTGACTTTTTTTCTTCTTTATCAGACATTAGTAATCTTGTTTGCAACTGTTTATATTCTAACCTTTTGTAATGGGTTTTTATTTGTTGATAACCATTCCTTACCTGTGGGTGTGTCTGCTGCCTTAAATCCTCCTCTTTTGTGTGAAGAGGAGATTGTGATACTCTTGCAGCTACCAAAAAGCATTGCTTTTTCCATTTTTGTATTTTTTTATCTCTGAGCTTATATCCATTGGTGATAGAGTATGATGAGTTGCATATCAGATTCATAACAGAAAATTACTTCATGGAAAAAAAAAGGATAAAAATAAAAAAAAACTGTATTCATTTTATTGTCTATGTTATAATGCAAAAATTTTTAACTTTTCTATGTATTCAAATCTTTTTTTTTTTTTTTTTTTTTAAGGCTGGAAAAGTGTTTTTTAACTAGTGTTCCCTGAGAAACAATAATAAAATGATTTTTATACAGGGGTTCCTTGATACATGAAAACTATTTCAAAGATTCTATTAGAGTAAAAAAGTTGAGAAATGCTTGGTGAGAGATAAGAAATAGAACATTCTTTTTTTTTTTTTTTTTTTTTGTTAAATGGCATATCAACCCATCTAGGGTTATTTTATGCCAAGAGGTCAGGGAATCATATTCATTGTACATTAATATTTATATTTTTTTCTGTAGCTGTTTCTTAAGAGTTTTTTTGTTTTATTTTTTTTTTTGTACACTGTCACATCTAATACAAATAATTTTTAAACAAATGATTCATAGATTGGGACCCTAACAGGTACTCCTACTCTGAGTCAATGTGGACCTGGGAATAATAGCAATGAAGGGGTACCCCTTACTCTCCAGATCTTGAGCCTTACCATCAGATGCAATTTAGTGTCATGACCAGGAAACTTTTTTTTTTTTTTTTTTTGTTCAGGTGGGGTTTTCACCTCTTTGGAGGGGATACAGTCAGTATATTCTTAGCTCTGCTGATGGGTTTGAGGATATATTTTGATATTTTTGTTTATTGATACATTAATCAATTATTGGTTTATTTTTTTCTAAGTGCAACTTTGTCAAACGTTTATTGGTTAAGAGTGTGAAGTAATTCTTTTTACTCTTTTAGAGTTTAGTTATTTTCTTTACATGCTAAATCAATTTGCAATAATAATAGTAACAATAAACAACCAGTCTGCCCAACTATTTAACCCATAACTGGAGGGAGAAGGTGCCCGTGGTATAATCGTTATTGTCGTAGGAAATGGACACGGCGACACGAGTTCAAATCCTAGACGAGACATTGCATTTCACATAGCACTAATACCCTTGGGAAAGGTATGAATCCAATTGTTCTCCTTCTAGCTATGGGTAAATAGTAGGGCAGACTGGGTTCTTCAGCCTTGGTGAGGCAACTAGTCAAGGAGAAGGAAAACTCTGAATTCAAACCTGTTAAACTCCGCTTGAAAAATTGACCTTGTGTCATATCCTGCCCGAGTGGAGATGTTAGCAAATATGATAACTGGCGGAAGAAGCAATGGATATGTATCTTACTGAGAGGTATTAAATGCTAACAACTATATTCAACATTTAAACTTGAGTTGCTAAGTTAACTTTCTTTGCTAACAACCATTTTTATATATATATATATATATATATATATAATCAATTTATGTTGTTAGTATGCAGTCTCTTGATTCTCTCTCACAATGCGTCCCTATCATCCATCACTCCTGACAGTGTGATGTATGTAACTTTTTGTTGGTTAGCCAATACAGGTGTGTCTATGGGTAGTAGTTTATAAGAGAATGTTGCTTATGAGTTTGTCCTTAATTCTCCAGCAGTGCCCAGCATGTCATATTTGTCATACTTGGACAGTTTTGAAGATAGGATGTAAGTGTTCAAACAGCTACTGTTTTTAGGGTGCTGCTTCCAGGATTTGTTGAATGAAATAACACAGCATGGCTTTTTTTTAATACATTTTTTATAGATTTATTTCTTCAAAATATTTTTACTTTATTATTAGTGAATTATATAATCTTTCATCAAAAGACCACCCACTTGTACTATTATTTCCAAAGCACTTCATTAATGACATTAAGGAACTAAGTGGAATTTGTTAGAAACCACTTTTATGTTATTCATCATATTCTAACGACTATGTCTTGACTTTTACGTAAATGTAAAGGAAAAAAGATTCAAGTGTTTGATATTAGTTAACATTATTAAAAATTTCATATAAGTCACATTGCTATAGGATACATTCCAAATTATACGTGGGTGTTAAATGGTGGGAATATGTTATGTCCTGTTTGTAATATGATATTAGCAAAAATATCACCAAACGTTTTGCTGTTGCTTGTATTGTTTTTTTTATTATCTCTTAATTGCTTGCCTGGTTTTCTCTTCATATTTTTCTTGTAATAAGAGAAAGTTCAGTTTTAGTTAAGACCTAATTTACATTTTCTTAGGCAATAAGTAAGTTTATATATACTAGCAAACATGCTGTACTAGGTCCTGCAAGCAGCTTCATTATTTTGCAATTGGGCAGTTAAGGAACTTTATTTGCGGAAGGGTATTCTTTTTGAAAAGTACTCTAATTAAAAATTTAAAAAATCGTTTTTTGGCCAAGGTTTTTAAATAGGCTTTCTATTTTTATGACAACTTTCCTATCTGATTTTTCAAGAATTCTGTACTCATGATTAAAACTTTCAAGGCTTGGTATTTTAGAATAACCTGGTTTGATTTTGAAATTAAGAATCGGTCAGAAAGGATAGATACTGTAGGTTTGATTTACTAATACTTTTTCATTTGGTTTATATCAGCCAGATTTTACCTGTTACTCATTATTCATCTTTTATCTTAGAGCCCTTAGATCTTACATCTTCCATATTACTTTCTGCTAAATGCATATTAACTATTACATTATTACAGATTCACACCAAATATTGCATAATGCATATTATAATCCTTACCTGTTATCTAATACCTGTTATGTATCACCTTATACCTTTTCCAATTTTTTTTTCATTTTTCACTTTACTGTAGATGACTGTGCCATTAAGAGAAAAAAATTACAAAATCTCTTGACTGAATACATTGCTTTATATATACAGGTGTATGCACACACACACACATACTAAAAGTAAGTAAAGTTGGTGACCGTCGTCGAGGGCGACCAGAAGGCTCCTTTTTCAATAGCTACTACACCGAGGTGTAGGGGAGGGCGCTACTCCTTTCCTCAGGATTGATCCACTTTACTCTTGATACATACCTTTATATTGCTGAGTGTCAAGCAAGAAGGTATCAAGTACCATTTTTAAAGTCTTTGGTATGACACAACCTAGGATTGAACCCAGGTCTCCTGGATCATTGGCGAACACTCTACCCACTAGGCCAGAAAAACAGGAAAATATGGAAAATTAAATTGACATGTGAAGCTATGTGGGTAGCTTCATTTTGCAAGGTGAATTCCTGTCTTTAATATAGGTCCCCCCCTCCCTTGATAAAATAATTTGTTTTCTGATGATGACTTTTCTCTGGTTAGCTCAGTTGGCTGGGGCTGTAAAGGGTTAAGTCCTCCCCCCCATAAGTATCCTGGAGATGACTTTAAATAATCTAATGGTGAGGCTCCAGTAATGCTGGAGCTTTGGGGAATGCTGAGTACTTCTTCATTGCCATTGCTCTAAGGTCTACTCTGGCTCAGAGTGGTCTCACTTGATAGGGCTTTTTCTATGGGTCAAATAGAACTGTTTGACATTTAAAGTGAGAACAGACAAATGACTCTTGCTAAATTGAATTGTTTGAAATAAAACTGATCATTTAACTGTGTGTATCTACAAAATGTGTTTACAAATCAAGTATTTAATGTGTGTAAAAATAGGATTTGGCATTAAATAACCAACAAAGGTTGATATGCCATAAAACCAACCCAAACTTTTCCCTGGTGAAACATGTCAATTTAATTTTTCAAAATTGCTGGTTTTTTTTTTAAATTTTACTATATTATATATGCAGACACATTTATTGCTGCCTGTATTTACCCAGTTCCTCCAACATGAACAGGATGTGATGCAAGATAAATTTTTATGTTGAGTACAACTTGTTTGAATTCAGAGTTTTATTCTCCCAAACCAGTTGCTATAACCAGTTTAAAGAGCTCAGTCTGCCCTACTATTCAACCATAGTTGGAGAAGTAATAGTTGAATTCTAAATTTTTTTCCAAAGAGTATTAGTGGTATGTGAAATGAAAACAGCTTCGTTCAGGATTTGAATTTTGGTTGCTGTGTCCATTTCCTACAAAGATAACTGTTGAACTAGGAGCATATATTGGTGTCTGATGGTTTAGTGTTCTGATTGCGTAAAAGTTTCAGTGATGGCATTTAATGGTACTTGCAAATATTTTTATTTTTAGGTTTTATTCTGGCTCTGTTTTGAATTTAGATCATTGACCACTTTTTTTTTTTTTTTCAATAGATTGGCGCACACTATTCGTCTTTCTGTGGGCTTCACCTGTACAGAAATTAGGACAGAAATCTTAGTTTTTCTAGTTTTATAAGAAGTGTTAATGTGTTGCTGCAACAAAAATGCTTATATATATATATATATATATATATATATATATATATATGGAAATAAATTTATAATCCTGATGTGACCATTTTTTTTTTGTTTTTTTCTTAAAGAAATTATTGCTCTGTAATGTCTGTTACATTGAGCTCTTTACCAGGAAAATTTAAATGTTCACAGTTGAATGGTTTTTTTGTCCTGATGGAATTACTCCCAACTCCGGTTTAACTGGACTGAATAATACCTATATATATATATATATATATATATATATATTGAATAATTGCAAATAGGGTTTTGCATTTAAAAAAAATGCTCAATGCTATTGTGACAGGGCAGATATAAAACTTATAAATAATAGACATTATGAATTATAGACACTACAAATCCATTGCTTTAAGTTTCATGTGTTATATACAATCATCAGATGTGTTTCATGTAATCATCAGATTGAAATATGTAACTAATCAAGCTTCTTTATAGTATGAGATATAGTGATGTGATGAAATGTGACTATATGTGACATTTACATGAAAAGAAAAAAAAAAGATTGTTTTCTGTCATTGTAAAATAGAGGAGAATAAATTCTGGGATTAGGCAAATAATGCAAGAGAAATTAGTTATCATGTCAACACTTAGATATTACTTTGCTTCTTCTGTTCTGCAATTTGGTTTCAGAATGTTCTTGGATGTATAATTTTCTTCCAGATATAATCTGCAGTTGTAGTCACTTCCTTCATAAGCTTGCAATTTTTTCATAATGTCCGAATTTATTATGGGAAATTTGTCCATTACCTCCTCATTTGCCATGCGCCTATATATAGGTAAGTAAATAAAGTTGGCGATTGTAGTCGAGCTGGACCTGAAGGCTCCCTTTTTAATAGCTACTGCACCAAGGTGTAGGAGAGGGTGCTACTCCTTTCCCTGGATTACTCCACTTTACCCTTCATCCCTACCTTATAAAGCTGAGTGTTAAGCAAGGTGACATCAAGTACCATTTTTTTAAGTCTTTGGTATAACTTGACCTTGGATTGAAACCCCGTCGAACACTCTACACATTAGACCAATGGCCTGGTGTAATATATATATATATTGGCAGCATTTCTTCATTGATACATATTTGAACATAGACATTTTTTGTCTACATATTTTTGTTGATCCTTTCGAATTGATATTTGGCAGGAATTATTTGATAAACCTTCCATAATTAGTTATTTCCCCAAGTACCTTCTGCCCAATTTTGGGCCATCATCAGAGTAGGATGTATTACAAAAGTGATGTAACTTTTGTATGTACATTACTACTTTGTAAGAATGAGTGTTTATACAGTTGTATTGTGTAGTGTTTACTTTTCGAATTTGTTTCTATAAATAGCGTCAGTAGCTAAAGACATTTAAGTACATTAGCACTGGTTTCAAAATTAATTCTATTTGGTTTGGGTTGTATGTTCCTAATATGTAGTGCCTCGAGAATCTGTAGTTTTTGTTTATTATTTTAATGTTCTATTATTGTGTTTTCGGTGAGAATTTTCCATAATTCTGTTGTTGGCATGAATGTTTTTTTAAATGCTGTGCTATGGAACTTGTATCAGACAGGTGCATTGTAAATCTTCTTGATAGGGTAGTAGTTGAGTGTTAAACCAAAATATTAGATTAATATGTGATGGGTTTGAGTATGTGTGGGTGTGGTGTGGTTTTTAATGTTTTTTTTGTAAACCTCCAATTGAGAGAGAGGAATTATTTTTAATGACTAAGTTGAAGGTTTTAAATTTATCATAGTATATAAGTTGTTTTTTTTATTATTGTTATGTTCAATCAAATAAATAAATATATATATATATATAGGCAGCATTTCTTCGTTAATGCAAATTTCATTAAACATAATAGACATTTTATGCCTACATATTTTCTTCTGGATCCGTTCGAATTCCCGTATTACTTTTATCGTATTCGGGAGGAATTGATTTAGGTATTGTCCATAGTTGTATGTATCCCTAGTACTTTCTACTTTCAGCGGCAAAGATGTCCTTACACAGTAGTAATTTGCTAAAACAAAAGTTACATCACTTTTGTAATAGATTCTCCTCTGATGATGGCCCAAAGTCGGGCAGAAAGTACTAGGGATACATACAACTATGGACAATACCTAAATCAATTCCCCCCACCCTGAATATGATAAAAGTAATACGGGAATTCAAACGAATCCAGAAGAAAATATGTAGGCATAAAATGTCTATTATGTTTAATGAAATTTGCATATATATATATATATATATATATATATATATATATAAAAATTTGAGTTTGCATAATTTGTTTTTATTATTGACATGAACTATCATAAAATACTTTACTATATTATCAATACTGATTATTTAGATTTTCTGTTGGAGTATTTGTAATCAATATCATTATTATAAGGTATTTATGACATATTTTAATATTGATTTTAATGAGAACTGTTTTTATTTCGATTAAATCAGACTATTTTAATTGATAATGTCATCTAACCTGATTGGCTTTGTTAGTATATTAGTGACTTTAGTATTACTCATTAGTTGGTTTTATTCCTTTTATCTTTTGTACATTTGTCAGTTGTACAACTCAGTTGTTATAACAACCAAATTTTCTGTGATTACTCACGGAAACTTGGAGCATTTTGGGGACATATCTGTTTTTAGAAATTCCAAAATTTAAGTTTTTAGCCTGGAGTTTATGTCTATCATATGAGCTAAAGAAAATTTTTCTCTTTTTATTTAGATATATAAAATAGATTCCTGACTTAGAACAGTTCATTTTTTTTTTCCCCCAAGGTTTTTCCTTCCATGATATTTTCCCATATGGCTTTCCCCCCCACCCCACCCCTCAATACACTTTTTCCAATCATTAGGAAAAAATCAAGGGAAAAAATTATAAGTTTGCCTTTGCTATAAGAGCAGTGGCCATAAACATTTGCCTGTAAATGATATTTCTTATAAGTCTTCTTTTGGTTTTGCTAACATAAAATCTTGATTATATTATGTAATAATATTTCTTTTTATTTGAATAATTAAGAGAATTATTTTTACTCCTTATCTGTAGAACTGAAATTTTTAACATCTTATTTTAGAAGTTGGAGAATATTTAGACGACATTACAACTGAAAAATAATGCAGCTATGTAAAGGTTCTAAAGTAATGTTAATTGTATAACATTACAGTATCAAAACTGTTAATGTTGTAGCATCTATTTGGGAGATGCTTATATTACACTATATTTTAAGTCACTGAGATGACAGAAAAATGGAGTAATATTGATTATACACGACCCCATTTAAAAAGCAACAAATGCTGTTAAAAGTATTATAGTCAGTTACTCAGCTTAACTTAGTTGTGACATAAGGCTAGAATTATTGAGGGATCAAACTTACTAATAATGGTATACTAGTGTAGATCACTAACCATTGTACCATGCTGGAGGCCCTCTCAAAATGTTTTTAAAAACCCAGCAATACTTGTTGGATTTTATCAGTGATCTTTTTAAAGTCAAATATCATATTTACCAACCCCTCCACTCGGGCAGGATATGACACAAGGTCAATTTTTAAGCGGAGTTTAACAGGTTTGAATTCAGAGTTTTCCTTCTCCTAGACTAGTTGCCTCGCCAAGGCTGAAGAACCTAGTCTGTCCTACTATTTACCCATAGCTGGAGGGAGAATATTTGGATTCATACCTTTCCCAAGGGTATTAGTGCTATGTGAAAGTCAAAATATACCCTTAATTTTTAGGGGGTGTCCTCGTGGTGTAATGGTTAAAGCGATGGACTGCGGGATCGTAGTAAGCGAGTTCGAACACCAGTCGTGCAATTACGTTCACTTTCAAAAGGTATGAACCCCCTTATCCTCCCAGCTATGGGTTAAATAGTACCACAACTGTTCTTCTAGGAGAATGGCTTTGGCATTAAATAACCGACAAAGAGTTGATATGCCATTAAACAAAGAAACCAAACCTTAATTTTTAAATGAAGCATTGTAAGTTATTGATTTTGACTCTTCTTTTTGTCATTAGTTTCGTTTTCTTTTATTGCATCTGTTATATTTCTGTATGCTAACGCAAAGAGAGAAAGAGAGAAGTGAAGGCTGCCCTGATGAAGACTATGCTATATCACTCACCCTTCATGGTGGAGGGATAAAAAAAAAATGAAGGATAAACAAATAAGGGTTAACAGATGAGAAAGGTGTATTCATGATTCTATAAAATAAGCAATTCATGTTGATGAAAAATTTGTTCAATTGGTAGTTAAGGTTGCGTGAAATACAGTAGCCGAAGGAAAAGGACATTTGGTGCATGAAGCATTGGCTTACTTATACTCATGTATGCTGTAGTAGTGAAGAAAAGATTTGTATGGTGACTGAATGTTCTTCTTTGGGAGGTTGTTTATGGTGCACGTGTATATAGATATGACTGTGTAAGATTCCCTTATGTGGTATGTGTTTACATGGGAAGGAGACTGTAAGTGAGGGCTTAAGACTGGCTGTTTGGGGAAGCTATGATGGAATATGACCGCTTAGGAGAGTCCTTTACACTGCACTTGATTGGAGTCTTATCTACTAATGAGCTGCAAAATTGAGGACATCTGTGTGCTAACTGGCATTGCTATGTTAGGGGTTTCATAAATGGTTAGGTTGAGGAACCGCCATGTGTATTTGTGGTTCATCAGTGTTCTGATATTGTTACAAGAATAGATCATTGTGTGCAAGTTTTTTGTCCAAAGAACAGTTACTGTAAGCTATAATACAAGTAGTTTATAAATGATTGTTGTTAGTTACTTGAAACAATATAATTGTTTGCAAAAAAGAAATAACGCTGAGTTTGGTAATAGATAACCCAATAAGGTTTGATGTGCCATAAAACAAACCACCCATTTAATTATTAGAGTAAATGAAAGCTTTGAAATATTTTGCTTGATAAATCCTATCCATGATATCACAGGCTACTATATTTTAAATATTCCTCCAAGGGAGTTTGTTGTTGGTTGAAATACTTTCTGTCAGTCAAAGGAAGGAAGAAAAAAAAAAAACAAATGAATCATAAAAGAACAAGTATTCAACAATTATAACCTTCATTGGTCACCCAAACATGAAATGTTTCTAAAAAGTCTAGATCATTTAACAATTAAGATATTACTTATTAATTCCATCTAATAAAAGTTGGTACATTTGCATTTAAATTTTATACACTGAATAAGAGTATTATGGGACAGAGATAGTATTTATTGATTTATCTTCATCATATAACTTTAGCTTTTCCTGCAGTTATATTACTTGAGAACTATACCAGGATGTCTTTTAGCCCAGTTGGCTTGGGTTGTAGAATACACCAACTGCATCTCGGCAAAGAGTTAAGACTCACCTCCACAACCTCAATGAGTGTCCTGGAAATGACACTGAACCATCTAATGGTGAGACTCCAGTTCTGGAGCTTTGGGAAATATGGAGTACCCATTCATTGCCATTACTCCCAGGTCCACTCTAACCTGGAATGGTAGTATCTGTTAGAGTGCCAGCTATGAGTCAAATAGAAATATTTAATCATTTACTATGCTTTGAACCATGTGCAAACAAATGAGTTCTGACCTCTTTAAAAATGTTACTTACAAACTATGCACTTATAAATCAAGATCTGATATTAAATAAACCACAAGGGTTGATATGCCATAAAATACAACCAAAGAAAGAAACAGGATTTTGTTATTGTTTTTTTAACCCTTTCACTATTCAAGGTGAATTAAAGTTGTCTACTCACACATTTTCACAAGATTTTAAATGCAATTTGAGACTCACATGTGGCCCTCAAATATGTCACAGGAAATACTGTGAGCCACATGTGGCTCTCAACACATTAGAAGCATTAGAATTATTTTTTTTCTTTTATATGTAAAAATAGTGGAAGAAATTATTCAACAAAGGCATTTATTTAACCCTTTTGGTGCAGAGACCAGCTAAAGCAGTCCAAATATACTTAATGTGTGAGGCTGAGATGCAACTTTAGTTCATATTACTTTAAAATTTTTTATCTTGTATTATATATACCCAATAAAAATGACTCTTGCTCAATATACCCTGGCTCTAAAAAACCTGCCTCCAATCACGAAAACTATCCAAGTTAGACGAACCAGACATGCAGATCACTGCTGGAGAAGCAGGGACGAGCTCATAAGTGATGTACTCCTATGGACCCCCACATATGGCCGGTCAAAAGCAGGACGACCAGCTCGAACATACATTCAGCAGCTATGTGAGGATACAGGATGTGGCCCTGAAGACCTACTAGAGGCGATGAACAATAGGGAGAAGTGGCGAGAGAGGGTCAGGGATATCCGTGCCTGCGGCACGACATGATGATGATTATTTCTTGGAATACTTACAATAACTTAACACTTCTACCCAGCAGTCATGGTTAACAGAATTGGAACAGTCTACACCTGTGGTTCAAATAAAGGGTTCAGTTTGAGATTCTGTGCGGACTCGACATGAAATGCCTGAAGAAGGCTAAATGACATATCGACTGAAACATTGTGATTGTAGCAATAAAGATGAAGTCAATAGTCTGAGTATTCTGAATAATAATAATTATCAACCTTCATGTCAGAAATTAAAAAAAATAAAACAAAGTTTATTACTCATAAGATTTTGTAAAACAGTTGTTTTTAGAAGTATCAATAAATAAAAGAAACTCTCTTAAAATCATATTCGTGTAATATACCTCCTGACACCGATAGTGTATTGTTGTATTGTAATTGTGAAACTCTAAGATATTTTTTTCTTTATGGTCAAAAGTACATTCAAGCTATTAAATTTGTTGCAAAATGCACTGCACCAAAAGGGTTAAAAAAAAGAAATATAAACCATTGGTATTAAGATCTGCTAAAACTTTTTTTGTTTACTTGACTAGTTTACGTGTGTTATCAAAAATTAAAACAATATTTACCTAGTTTTGTAACTGCATCATAGTAATAATATATCAAAAACAATGTTAATCTGAATTTTTTTAGTTTTGCCTTGTCAACAGGAGTTAGAATATTCAGCAGGGTACGATCCCAAAAAAACACAATGATGTGTCCACACTAAACCACATTTGATAGTGAGGTTTTAGTTTTGGAGATTGGGTGGGGGGAGTAGCCCTTCATTGCCATTACTCTCAGGTCCACTCTGACTCTGTGTGGCAGATCATGTTAGGTTCCCAGCTATGGGTCAAATAGATCTCTTTAAAAATTGTTCATATTCAATAGGATTGTGTGCAAAAAAAAAATTATTAGAAACAACTGCACATGAATATACAATAAGTGCAATTCCCTACCCTTTGGCATAAAATAACCCATGACAGATTGGATTATCAAATTCAAAACTAAACATGAAAGTCAAATCTTTAGTGAAATTAGATGACCCATGAACTTGTTGGGTTGCCTTTTGAGCCATGGTTCATGATAATATTGATGCTTCTATTTTGGAAAGATTGAAAGATTCTGAATAGCATTACATAGTTTATGTTGATCCATAATGATATTGATGCTTCTATTTAGGAAGGATTGAAAGATTCTATAGTATTTCATAGTTATCTCCTTTTTATCAAGAAATACGATGACTCAATTTGAATGCAGACGCCATTCAGTTGCAAATTGGACTGGAAATTGCTTAATTCTCTAAGGCAGGTTAGTTTATTGCTTTGATAAAAATCTTGCCATGATATATCATTTTTGCTGGGTCATGGTTATTCACAGATACACATAATGAGAATTTTATTAATTTATAGATCTGGTAAAGATAAAAATGATACTCTACCTAACTTGGACGATGCAAATTTATGGATATTTTAAATTTTTATGAGTTATATATATCTGTGTGTGTGTGTATATATATATATATATATATATATATATATATATATATATATACACATTCTTATTTACTCTATTTTGCTACCTGCTTGAGGATTGAGATAAGAGGTGTGCTTAGTGTGACGGTTATCATTTTAGGAAATGGAATCAGGGACATTAGTTCAAATCCTGGAATAGGCTGTTTCCCATTTATTATGTGCTGTTAGAATGCGTTTGTAATGCTTGTTATCTGTGAGGCGAGATTATATGGACATTGGGGCATTCCCTTGCTCTCAAGTGGCAAAGTCCATTCTCTGGACAGTGATTAGTTGTTGTTCCAGTTGATGGGTATATTAGTGTGTGTATACACTGACTTGCTTAATATGTTATAGGTTTGGTATTGGGTTACCGCCCATTTTATTTTTTGTCTGCCAGCTTGGGGCTGTTGAACTAACTAAGTGTTGTTCTTGTTTATTCTGCACATTAGAGTAGTGACTTCTACAGTGTGCTAATGCCTCTTGAAAAGGCATGAATCCATCTGTTATATTCTGAACTATTGATACGTAGTAGGACAGGCAGGGTTTTTTAAGCTTGTTAAGGTAACCAGTCTAGAAGGAAGACTCTGGATTCAAAACCAGCTGTACTCTACTTAAGAATTAAGCTTCTTTCATCCTGTTTGTGGCAGATTGAAATTCATAAGAGTTGAGTTGTAGGAAAATTTGATGTGTTTTTATATTTGATATTTATTGTATATTGCTCTACTTATGAAATGTTCAGCACTTTTTTAGCTTTTACTTGTCATTTTGTAATCATTATTTTAAAGCATATGTATAAGATTTCCTCCTGCAACTTTCTAAATTAAATCTATCTTGCACATTAGAAATGAAGTAAAAAATGATATTACTATATGTATAATTAATCCAAATTTTAATGGCTGTGGGAGTAACATAAGTTATCATGCAAGAAAATGGAATGAATGATCCAAGTTGAAATTTTCAGCTGATGCTATTCCCCTTTGCAACCAATCTTGAAGGACAATTCTAAATTCTATATTGGGAACTGGAGTTTCTAAAAATCTTCTATCTCATTCTTTCAACTTGGTGATGACGCTAGTGCCAAGCTCTATTGGCTCATACCATTCCCTTAGACAACATTGGTGCTGGCATAAAGGGAGGAGACTTACTGCAAAGGCAAATGATATTCTTCCTGATAACAATATATGCAGATCTCTGGTGTTGTTACACTGACAGATCCTACTAATGTATCTTTTCCCTGATTAAGATTGTAAAGAGATATGCAAAACTGATAAAATCTCTGCCCTAATCTGAAGTTAAATGGGCTATTTTATATACCCTTTCATTCTCATTGAAATTGTTTGGTATCTTTGTATGTATTTACCCAACCCCTCCACATGAGTAGGATATGATCCAATCACGTTTTAAGTGGAGTTAAGTTGATTAAAATTCAGAGTTTTTCTTTCTCCGATGCTGCTCTGCCAGGAAGTCATGATTATTATTCAAATTTTCTTTCTTTCTAATATTTCATTGGTTAGTTTGTTTCAACACATGCACACACACACACACACACACACACACACACGCAGCAACTGCCCTGAATGTATCCAGTCATTTTTTTAATTTTATTTTGGGAATCAGCTATGAGGTTTTGATATAACTTGGGGTCTAATCAAAAAAGACCTTACTGCATATGTGTGAATTGGTGCTCTTCCATAGGATATGTACATCTGCAGTGAGGTGGTGCTAAAAGATTTTGTGTATTGAATGATAGTTGCATTCACAATGAAAACGCATCAAGTTTTATTTGCTGATGGGACATTCAATGATGGGAAATAATCCTGGACTTTTGGGGATGGTTCCATGATGGCTGAATAAGATTTTATCAGAATCAATAGTTCATAGCAAGTTCTTAATATTTTCTGTTGTTAAAATTTCTAAAATTATTATTTTTTTTTTTATATGTATTCACCCATCTCCTCCACATAAGCGGGAGGTAAATTTTTAACTAGAGTTTAACAGATTTGAATTAAGAGTTTTCCTTCTCTTAGACTGGTTGCCCATAACAAGGTTAAAGAGCCTAGTCTACCCTACTATTTATCCATAGCTGAAGGGAAATTCTTTGATTCATACCTTACCCAAGAGTCTTAGTGCTGTGTGAAATGCAAACTGCCTCATCTAGGATTTGAACTTGGGTTGCCATGTCCATTTTCTATGATGATAACCATTACACCATGAGTGCCTCAACTCAAATTAATTTTTTTGATATTCTTAATGTTATAGTGAAAGTTGTGCAATTGAACATTGAAGACAGATAAAATCTTTACAAAGCAGAACCTGAAGTTAAAGATCCATTTTTATATGCATTCTCAAAGCCATTGAAATTGTGAAGTATCTTTATAATTTCTCACAAAATGGGTTAATTAGTATTTATCAGTATAAAAAAATAAGTTGACTGGAGACATCATCAAAGTTATCCTACATAAGTTTTGGAAATAAAGGCTAATATTTTTTGCCGACTGGTTTAAATACTAGTAAAATCTAGATACTTTTGAAAAACTTTAATCCAATTTGAATAAAACATTCTTAACACTGATTTAAAGTTTCTGTCAATTCTGGGATGAAACTCTATCTTGAAAATGACTTTACCAATTATCAGCAAACCCAGAGTTTGTGAAAATCAGACATCACCCTCATCTCTCACCAATTTTTACTCATTCTTTTTGGTATATCAGGCTATTATGCTTATCTGTTTGCATATGGCCTTTTTTTTACTTTACAAACAAAGATTTATGAAGTTGTTTTTTAATTTGTTCAGGCTAATGAGGCCAATGTAAGATAGGCTGGACCTGCCACAGCAGCTACAAAGGAGGAAGTTCTGAAATAGCATGGTAGTTTTTGCAATGCAGCTTTTTTTTTTATTCACTTTGACTTTACTGATGTTCTCAAAGAGTGAGGTGGCTTTGGTGCAGATTTGTTGTCTGTTGGTAGCCTCTGCTGTCTCTGTTGGTGAGAACTTTTTTAAGGGTGTCTGTGTCTCTCTTATGATTGTTGGACGGGTCTTTGAAAAGTGTAATTTTTGGAAGGCAGTGATCCTCTATTCTAGCAATGTGTCCTGCTCAGCCCAGCAACATTGCATATCAGTTACACTTGGTTTAAGTTGGTCTAGACTGCGAATATACAACATTTTTCATTGGTGGGCCACTTTCAAATATTGGAATGACAATTAGGGCCAGTTACCATCAAAAATATGTAATCTGATGACAATTAGTGAATTAAGTTATGAATACACTGTGAATATATTTTATATGATAGATAAACTTAAATTTTTGTGCACAACATTGTTACCATTTCAAATAAATAAAATTACTAAACTTTATCAAAAACTTGCCTGCAATCATTGATAGTAACTGTAAAAAGTTTTTCAATTTCTGAAACAAGTTCAAAATTAGAACTTGAGGTAAAAAATAAAAGCTGTTAGTGAGGGTCTTACTGAGTGGCTTAGTGGGCTGGATTGTTGTCTGCTGGTCACCTGTTGCACACTCCTGATCTTAACTTTTCTGAAATCTTAGTGTCCATTTTATATCTACTTGGGTTAGACAGGTACAAGGGCATAATTGTAGAGCATTCACTGATGATCAAACTTAGTTCAGTAACTGTGATCAGTGAGATTATCTTAACAATTACTCAATAATCACGGGCACCTTAACTTTTAATTATTCATATTTATTCAGATGTGTCAACCAGTGATACCCCAATCATTTTTAGGGTTTTGTGGATGGGCTTATAAATAGATGTATGAATTTTTTCTTTTCATAGAATATACAGGGTCAGGCAAAATGATCTGACACAGGTTTAATAAAAGACAAATAAAGTAAAGAAACAAAGAAGTGTTTTTGTTTTTGAAAAGTACATATAATGCCATTCTGTTTCATTAGGTTTTGAAAATTAAATCAGTCAAATGGGATCCGTTATTGTCAACATACTGTCGAAGGCGATCACGAAAGTTGTCTATAACTCAGCGGGTCATTTCATGTGGAATGGCAGTAATTTCTTGACGAATTGCATCTTTAAGTTGTTCAATAGATTGAGGGTGGTTACTGTATACCTTTGACTTGAGGTATCCCCAGAGAAAAAAAATCGCACGGATTTAAATCAGGTGAAACCTACAAATGTGTCAGATCATTTTGCCCGACCCTATTTTTATTTTACTAATAATTCTGACTAGTATTTTCTTTCCTCTTTCAAGTTTTAGTTTCTCTCACTGATCTGTGCTGTTCTTCTTCGTCTTTGAATAACAACCTAAGTGAGTTTTGAAAAAGAAAAAAAAAGTTTAAAGAAAATACTTGTCAAAATTAATGATTGACAATACTTTAACTGAAAAATAAATTAACCTTATTTCTTTTAATTCAACAATATTTTAATAGAAGAAATTCTCATAGCATAATGGCTAACGTGATGGACTGTGACATCAGTCATCAAATCTGAACTATTACATTCACTTTTAGACTAATTCCCTTTAGAAAGGCATAAACTCCCTTATCCCTCTCCCCAGCTATGGGTTAAATAGTACCACTACTGTTCTTTTACAAGGATGGCTTTGGCATTAAATAACCCACAAATCTTGATATGCCATTAAACAAAGAAGCCAAAACCAAACCAGTATCTTATTCCTCACTCCCACCAAAAAAATCCAAGTCAGGCATGAATAGAAAGAAATTGCAAAGTTACTTTCACTTTTGTGACTGTGTTTCATCCTTCTGCGTTGTAATGATAAAGAACTATTTCCCTTTGATAAGTTTTATCTTAATTTACTGATGAATGTTGTTTGGCCACATATCATGTCAGTTCCACTTCCTAATTATTTGATATTGATATTATAAATAAAATATAAACTCATAAGTGAATTTGCTTTTAAAGTAACTTAGCTGGATATCTTTCTTTTACACTTGGTATTTAATCTACTTCCTGGTGGGGAGATTCTGATACAAGGTCAAGTTTAGTGTGGAGGCCCCTTCCCGCATACATGTGTGGGTAGTTCCAAAAGCTGTAATCTCTCTCATCAGCATTTTCTTTTCTAAAGGGATCAGGCATTAGGGGTTGATATAAACCCTACCTCTAACTCCACTGGGGTGGTACAACCAGGGAAGATGGTTTTTTGAAACTGTACCTTTGAGTTTAGGGGCTCTTTGCCATGAATGATAAGCATAGCTTAGTCAGGCACAAGGCCATAAGTTTAGAAAGAATTACTGATTACAGTAGTAGTAGTCTTAAGTTAATTAAAAATCTAGTCTACACCCAGGTAAAATTATTTTACTTAGATTAGAATGATCAAAGTCTACAGTTGCAGAGCATTTGAAAATTGAATTACTCCCTCAGCT